>NKHZ01000041.1:0-114184 GCA_002895985.1 Sphaceloma murrayae | reverse complement strand
CAAGGTAAGTTCCCCCCCCCCCCCCCCCCCCATTTTTGGCTTTTTATTTTATTTTCCGGTCTTTCCTTGTCACACTCTCGCTCTCGCCAAGTTGACTGCTTGCTGTCGCTAAGGTCAGTATCTCCTCGTCTCGTCTACAAAGCGACGAATTGCGATGACGCGATAGGGGGAGAGACGGGGCCGGAGTACCACTGGTTGTACCGTACGATACTGTAGCTTCGGGTTCCCTTTCCCGTCCTTCCCCCTTCGTCCCGCCCCGCTCCTCTTCATCCTCCCTGACTCGTTCCCCAGGGACCGCAGCGTGCGTCGTCATACGGATCTTGGGAGCCATGTCCCCGAGTCGTGGGAGGGGGGGGGGTGGGTGGGCCGCAGTACTGTTTTCCCGCTTCCTGCCGAGTTTCAGAAGTGGGCTTGGTGCCTACCTAGGTACTGTACTGTAGTAGGAGTAGTACAGTCGGGAAGTACGAAGTAGGTATCTTAGTCAGTCAGGGTGTCCGAACTTGGAACAACATCCCTGCTGACGTGATCAGGCACATGTGTGCAAACTGAAAAAAAAAAAGAAACTAACTAAAAAAAAACTACGGGAAACGCGAGGGCGGACATCTTGTCGTCTACCGTGCATCCTGCCGGCGTGCATTACCGTGCATGAACGGCTAGACGATCAGACGAGGCGTTCGTTCGTTGACAGTGCGCGCATGGAAAAAGAGACACGTGGGAACAAGGTTGGGGCCCTGCATTTTCGTTGTCTGTTTTACCTTTTTTTTTGTGCGCAACTGCAGGGAGTGAGTGAGTGAGAGAAGAGAGAGAGGCCGTCGTACAGCACCAGTAGTGCCGACAGTGCTCGCTTTCCGTGGCTTTGCATTCTTGGAATGAGCCTCGCGCCTAGACCGGGCTGTGCGCTGTTACTAAGACTCAATGCACTATGGTTGCGAGGCGGCCAAGGAAGGCGGCGGTGGGAAACGTGCGGTGATGAGATCTTGGCGACGAAGACGTGAGGCGCGGCGAGCAAAAGGCTGGGCCCGGGACATGGCATTGGGTATCGGTGGCCGGACGGGAGGGGGGAAGGACGCAGGAAGGGCATTCGTGTGAATGGGAATGTGGGAGGGCCCGTGGTCGTATGGAGGAGGTTGGGACGAGTCGAAGACTCGGGAGATGGCAATGTCGTACCTAAGGCATTCGCTAACATGATGGTCCCTCTCCGCTTGGTATCAGATGGGGACAACAGGATTACAACCTCGATACAGCACGGCCAAGGAAAAGTCAATTGCGGGCAGTCCCTCGGTCCCGAGAACGGGCGTGATGGGGCGATGCTTTGGCGACTTTGGCTTTGGTTGCGTGGTTAGTTGACGTCTGAGCAAGACACAGTGACACCGCAGAGAGAGAGAGAGTGAGAGAGAGAGAGAGAAACGCTTGGGAACTTGCTCGGGCAGCATCAGCCACAAAAAGTATGGCTAGATTGCCCAGACGAGGAAGTCTGTACGAAAGCTTCCGCCAGGGTCGCTGACCAACAATTGCCCATGACGAGGGCGGAATCGCTCCGGGGTGGGTCAGCAAGAATGCAGACGCCAGCTCCCGCGAGAGATATCCGAAGAGATATCCGAACCACTCTTCGGCTGCACGCGTCGTCGGTACAGCGCAAGTGCGTTACAGAGAAAGCTACCTGTGTCAAGCGTCGACACGGGACACGACTAAGGGCGACGCAGGCCAGGGGAAACCCACCCGAACCATAACCATGAACACGTCGCGAGTAATTTTAGAGCTGGCTACAGCGGCGAACGCTAAGCCCTAGATGGAAAATCGAGAGCGGCAAGCGATTGATGAACGAGATTGAGACATTCAGATCTTCGAGGTGATTGTTAGCGGTGACGATAATTTGACTTGGGCATTCACGGCATTCACGGCATTCACAGCATTCACGGCAGATGCTTTCGCGTCACAGCTATAGTAGTACCGTGGCAAGTTTCAGCTCGTGGGTGCTGGTGCATCGTCGTGGTCGTCGTGGTCGTCGCTGTAGTCGTGATCGTCCTCGGGCTCTCCCGCCGCCGCCGCCGCCGCCAGCCAGCCAGCCACTGTCTCCCGTCGGCAACTGCACCCTCAATAGCCGACACCGCCTAGCTCCTCCATCTTCCATCCATCCATCCATCCACCAAGACGAAAAAAGTCTGGTACAGAGCCCGCCAACGATGACGGGATCTGCCCAAGTTAGTCTCCTCCTCCTCCGTCGGCCCCTTCCTCTTCGAGCGCGGAGGGCCTGGGTCCGCACACCTGGATCCAGCATTTCCACCACGCTCCACCACCATCCACCATCTACCGAAGCGAAAAACCACCTCATGTCCCCATCCTAAAACCCCCCTCCCCACCGCCCACCACGAAAGACGACGATCCCTACATCATTCCAACCACACACGGAACCCGGGAATCCTGGAAATCTTCTGAAGACTTTTCTTGCGCGTCCGTGGCTTTTGTCCACACGTGCAGGGACGGGACAACGAGCACCCGGGATGCATCGATGCACAGCTTAATGAGGTACCAAGAACGGTACTGTAGATCCCCATTATCATCACTCGAAAAGCATCCTCTTGTCGTCCGGTGACCAATCGGGTGAGCTTGGAGACGCCTGGTCCCGGTGGAGCTCGTCTTTGTTGTTGGTGGACGTGGGGTGTCGGGAGAGCAGGGGGTGTGCCAGCTATAGCAGAGATGTACGTACTGTACTGTACTGTACCTGTACCTGTTACCCCCCTTTGACCGTACCTGGCTCCCGAGGCCGCGGAGCACCGTCCCCTCGGCACTTCCAACAACACCCCCCCCTGTCTATATACCACATTACCACCAATAATAGATCATGTTCTACTGTGATTATTGCACCGTGCGGTGCGACGGCCTTAGATCGTCAAGGGGCAGACGACAGGCCCGTCGCAAATTGCGAGCCCTCGATCGGGACATGCCATATTCTCGACTGGGGCAGACCAGATGAATCCATGGTACAACAACCATGTCTCTTACAATAGCGACTATCTAATGTACATTACACCAACGACCTGTCCATGCATCCAAGCCGCGCCGTGCTAAATGCATCCCAAACGCTATGCGCTTCTGTCTGTCCTGCACGCCCTCTGTCCATCCATATCGGCTCTACAGGGGTGTGAGAGACAACCACCTACCCACCTCACTCTAGTGGAAAAAGTACTTGCTCTCCCTCAACCTCGTGACGTCAAACTTGCCCTTCTGCGGCACCTCGGGAAACGTCAACGGCAGCCAGAGATTCAGCTTGCGCTTGTACACCATGGCCGCCGCGGTCTTGTCCCCGCTGAGCTCCAACAACTTCGTCCTCATCTGGTTATCACTCAGCAATGTGTCCTCCCCATCCTGCAACCTCTCCTCTAGCGTCCTCTTCAGCTCCCCGTCGCCCACTTCGCTCCCTGATACCGCCTCCGCATCCACCACCGTCTCCCCCTCCGCATCCTCAAACAAGTCTTCGTCCTCGGTGACATGTCCCAATCTCTGACTCGCCAGTCCAGCAGGCGGCACCATGGCCTCCCAGCCGCCCTCCAGCTCAAAGATGCGTCCAGCCGTGACCATTTCCCTGCCCCTTTTCCGTTCCTCCTCGTCCTCACTCCTGCACAGCCGTCCGCGCTCGAACTCGGCCAGCATTTCCGCCTCCATATGTCCCAACCCCTTGCCGTACTCCTTGGCCAGTTCCGCCCCCTTCCCCTTCCTCCACTCGGCAATCTTCTTCGCCGTCGGGCTCGCCGCGTCCAGTGTCGCGAGGTACACGCACCCGCGGTACCGCGTCTCGAACTCTTCCTTTAGCCTGCCCACAATGTCCTCGCGGTGCATGTGTACGAACGCGTCGCGCAGCAGCTCGCTGAGCTCGTCGCGGTCGCACGCATGCGTCCAGAACGAGTCGTGGATGCTCGCAAACGTGATACCCTGTTTTTCGCACTTCATCGCCGAGAGCATCATGTGCGTGCTGTCGAGACTGTGGATGAAGTTGGGGGGAAACCCCTGAAGTTGTTTCCTCCGTGAGACCGGGTCCCACGTCTGGGGCTCTGTAATCAGCACTCTACACATGGCCGTCTTGAGGATCTTGCTGGGCGCGTCGCGGTAGGGTTGTGCCACGGGGAACCGCAGAGGCGTGGTCCAGATGACGGTCGACTTGAATTGCGCGTTTGCCCGGACCTTCTTCGTCTTGCCGCTCTTGGTCTTCTTGACGGACCGGACAGAATCGATTTGCTCGGGCGTCACTGAGGTGGCGATGCGGTCAGCGCAGCGAGAGAGCCACTCCTGAATGGCCTGCGCGCCTTTGAACATCTCGCCGAGAGAGTTGAAAATCTTGCGGGTGACATACGCAGCCATTGTTTGGTGGTTAATGATATCGCCGGATTTGATTTCAGGGAAGATGTCCTCGAGTTGCTTGCGGACTTGCTGGCGTGCGCCAAAATAGGTGACTCCATAGACATTGGTCATGACGGGTTGCTTGACCACTTTACGAGTGATACGACCCTTCATTATCTTGGCGATCGGATTGTTATCGGCGAGATCCTTGTCGATGGATGCGATGACCCCTTCCGCAACGGCACTGTACACGTCCGAAGGCCTGTCTCCCGGCATGAGATTGACCTGCCTGGCGCCGGCTTCGTCGCCGCCCAGAGCAGCATAGTGCTGCAACCCATTGCAGGTACCATCCTGATGTGTCGGTAAACGCGACACGAACTTGGTTGGGTCGGGGCTCTCGAGAGCCTGTTTGAGCTCGAAGCATGCCGCAAGCGTCTGCCACGCGTCCTCTGATTGCTGCCACCATTTCCGCCCTGTCAAGGGCCTCTCGGCAGAGTCGTAGATGTCGTCCAGATGGTCCATGACAAACTGCTCTCGTTCCGAAAAGCTGGCCTTGTCGTATCCAAAGACATTGGCCAGTTGGATCTTGAGCCACCACAGACCTCGCTCTCCAAGTTCTTTACCCTCGGCAAACAGCATCAGTCCGCGAACATTGTCCGCCCCCATGTGATTGAGGTACGGTGGGATGGGGTATGCCCTCCCTCGGAAATCGACGTTGTGAGGGAAATACATCCGGTCGTTGCGGAACGCTCGAGCGATCTCAAGTTGCAGATTCTGATGGCATCGCTGGGAATGCAGACCGGTCTTCTTGTTATCAATTTCCTGCATCTCTGCCACCCACTTTCGTCGAACGTGGGGATCCGAGCCCTTCGGCGGCTCGGGCGGTATGTCGAACTTGGGGTCCAAGGGGGCAAAGTTGCCAATAGGTTCACCAGAGTTCCACGCATCGATCTGCACCTTTAGAACGTCGACATTGATCCGCCATGCTGTCTTGCCCAAGGCGTTGATAGCATCGAAGACGGGTTTCATGTGGCCCTTTTCAATCGCGGCCTTCGCATACTCCTTGGGCGTCGGATCACTCAACGGTATGCGGACGAACTCTGTGGGATGATTGAGATAGCCACCAGTCTTGAATCCCGTCCATGGAACTGGTTCCACAAGCATTGGCAGCCTTTTCGCAATAATACCCCCGACTGGTTCTCTTCGTATCTTTTCCCGAAGTTCTGGACACGCGGTGAGCAAGCTCTGGCGCTTGCCTTTGACATAGGTCATCTTGTGCTGGAAGGCAGGCCGCAATTTGGTCACCTTTTCCTTGGTCCTGGGATGCTCTTTAGTGATGGCAATCTTCGCTATTTCAACGAATTTGGAGATGAGGAGCGCGCCAATTCTGAGCTTGACGGACAGTGGCCAATCTATATGCTCTGCAAGCACATCTTTCACGGCCACTCGACGTGCATTTGCGCGCGCCTGGCTCGGAGAGCTCGTGTGACGTCGACGTTTGAACTTTGATGGAGCCGAATTCTTCTTCCTCGCAAGATCAGCGACCACTTCAGACTCGATGTGTTCACCCAGGTTCTTTGCCGCGTCTGTGAGTCGTATGCTGTTCATGTATTCTCCCGTCTTGCGGTCCTTTTCTCGTGAGAGCGTAGACATCAAATAGATGACCGTATTGACAGACAGTTGCTCGGGCGAAAGAGCCTCAATGAAGGTGCCAAAGTAGTTCGAGTCTTCGCGAGGTATTCCCCTGTTTGTCGAGAGCGGGTCCGCAGCCATTCGCTCCTTGATGGTGGCAAGCTCCTGTCGGATCAAAGGGACAAGGTCCGAGTACCATCTCCACATCATAGCATTGATGCTCTTGTTGCTTAAGGCGCTGTTGATGCCGATCGATTGAAGTTGGTCATCTTCTGATTTCCATCGCTCGACCGCAGCTTCGACCGCACTGTCTTCCAATCGTTTTTCTCGCTCCGTGTCTCGGAGTGCTCGTGCTTCCGTACTCAAGTCATCGGGTTCCGATTTCTGGGTATTATAGAAACTTTCCTGAATTTGGAGCACTTTCTTGAGACTCGGAAGGCTTAGACCGCGCTGCTCAACTCGGAGTATCTCTGGTATTTCGTCCTCGCGCAGCTCACACGTTTCGGAGGTTGAGTGAGTTTGCGCGCGCTCCGCCTCTGCCGCCTCCCAATCTGCTTCTTTGACCGGGTTTTTGTTCAAAATGCTGTGGAGCACCTTATAGTCGGAATCTTGCCAATCGACGTCGTTTTCCAATTCTTCAACAGTCAAAGTAGAAAGAGCGGCATATCGACGAACTGCGGCCCGGCGCTCGGAGGCCTTCGACAGAGCAAGTGCAGCCCTTAACATGATGATGGATGTTCTGGTGATATTGGCCTTATTTTTTAAGTCGTACTTCTTGAAGTATGCAGTCATCTCCTCAAATGTAAGGTCGCAATCGCTGGTAGTCAGGCTCTCTAGTCTTCCCTCGAGGTAGACCTCGTGCGCGTGCATCTCTTCAGCTGCTGTAGCATCGTCAAATGCGACCAGGCGCTTGATAATAGCTTCGCCGCGAGCAAATCTACCAACGCGTATGCAGGCGTACAGATTCTGAAGAAGATCGGCACTGGTGTTTCCAAACGCACTTCTCCGCGCGCGCTGTGGTTCACGCTCTTCTTGCGATATCATGAGAAGATCCGGAGCCTTGGGAGGTATTGGGTAATCCCACAGAAAGGTTGGCTTCGCACCATAGTCGACTGATGAGGCGGTATCGGAAGGTACTGCATCGATCTGTCCTGCAACACTTGCGAGAGTGCGAACCTGCGGAACGTGCCCATCATGGCGGATGGCACTTGGACGGGGAGCATTCGAGGAAGATGTCGAATGTGTTGCGCTCCATCGTAGGTGAGCTGGCCAGAGGAAGGGAAGGTGAATATGCTGGCTAGCTGTGGCGAGCTGTGATGGAGGTCTTGGATGGTGTCTGCGACCTGCAGCTCTGAGAAGCATCTATCCGATCGGTTGCAGTGTCGTCGAATGGTGCTACGTGCTAGGTCTCGAAGCGAATGCGCTCATGTACATCGAAAGTCGCAGCTGAAGGAGCAGTTTCTAAGGAATGGCAAGGTGTCGTGTGCTTGGTGATGATGAAACTGGCCCGAGTCGAAAAAAGTTTCCCGACTGAGATGTGGTCTTGGCATCATCGAAAATCAGAACGAAGCAACTCCAACCGGCCGCAGTGTTTGCCACGCGAAGGCATACAGTGATGATTATTACACAGCAACTATTTAAGTCACTTTTCGCATTCACAAATGCAGCTGATGACATCGCTTTTCATTCCAAAAAAAATGTCTGGTTGAATGTCATACTATTGCCATTCGGTTCCCTTTAATCTCTGCATCAGGTATTCCACTTCTACCTCTTTTGTCAACGGTATTACATGATCCTAGAGGCGTCAGCTTTGAAGAAGAATAGTGCTGCATTGCAACGGACCTTGTACATGGCTACGACAGCAGCTGCATTGATCTTGCCTTGTTCAGAGTCTGTCGCCAAGCTGGGATCCGTGCCATAGGTCTTTGCCTTCAGTGACAATCGCTCAAGCACCTTCTGCTCTACCTTGGCATCGGTGATAGCCTCATCGATGCCCTTACGGTCTTCTGCCTTGATAAGTCGGACAAAGCGCTCCGTCTCCTTCCTGAACTTGGATTCGGCGACGAATTTGCCAAAGTGTATCCTGCGCGATAGAGCTTGCAGACAGTTGACATCGCAAGTAGCTGCCGATCCATAGTTTTCTTGGGCTTCGCCTCGCTCTTCCCGTCCAAACTGGGCACAAGCGTTGGGCAAGATATCGTTGATGTAGGATTGCTTGAGCTTCTGATTCACGTTGACGTCGTTGTCATGAAGGACCTTTGGATACCTCAGCGGCGGCAGTATTGGATCCTGTAGCTTATCCGGAAAGAAAGGATACTCGTCCGGTGACTGGTACCGACGTACGAGTGACTGTAGCTTCTCCTGCTCTGACAGCAGCCAATCTCCGAGCGAGAGGTCGCTGCCGGGTATTTGTACGCCACCTGCCTTGTAGATGGTGGCATTAAGGGGAAACTGTACCCTCTCGATCAGATAGAACGTGATCGTGTCTTCCAGACGCCTGCTCCCATTCAGCTCGAGTCTTCAAAACCCATCCGAGATCGGAGGCCCGCATACACCAGAGTTGTGCGGATATTGGCAAGATCCAATGCTTTTGTCGGGTCCGCAAGATCAATAGCAGTATCCATGGCGATTTGTGATGTATCTGCTCAGATTCCGACTGCCAGCGTGTGCATACAATTGGTCAATGCGACAGGATGGCGGCAGCGGTGGCAGAGGATGATGGAAGTCGAAGCTCCAGGGAGACGCCGAAGCTTTTGAGGCGCCATACTTGACTCGAGGAGTTGAAGCTTTGTCGAAGCCAGTCGACCACATGTTTCCCAATCCAGGTCCCTCCTTTATACATTCATACAACTGTCACCACGTCGCACATGCCATGAGACGTCGCACGCGTGCGTCTTCACATGCTGTGTAATTGATCATGCCATCGCAATAGGCTTCTTGAACTACAATTGCGACAATGTCACTCCCGAGAGGTCGAAGTCCCTTCCGGCAGCGACCACCCCTCTCCAATGCTGACCACGACGAGGAGGACGCAGCCTACCTGTCAGTGAGTTTGTGCAAAGCGTGGGTATTACTGTAACACCTCTGACATCAAGGCAGACACGTCAGATAGAAGCTTTCGGCAGGACTCTCAATGCCACGGCTAGCCAGCTCATCGGGGGGGAGACTGCGAGTCAGACTTATCAGCAGGCGCTGGGTGAGATACATCGCGAGCTCCGAAGGCCCATGATATCACGATCCGTCTTCGCCCTGGCCAAAACGAACCCCCGAGAGCTTATGCGGTCAACGTTTAGCACAAGCGAGATTCAGCATAGAGCTCTAGCGCATCTGCCAGACGAGCTCTTGAACAACATACCAGACACACGGAATTCTTTCAGTCTCTTCCAGGGATTCGAGGCTACGAGGCCCGAAGACGATCACCGTCGAAAGAAGAAGCATGGCAGGCATGGTTCCAAAGGGCAGAAACTCCTGGAAGACGGCAAGGCCCCGAAGAAAGCCCAGACGCCTCTGTCGCGGCTCGAGAACAAGAAAGACACTCTCGATCACCGGCTAGAGATGATGGAAGTTCGAAAGAATATGGCTGCCTCAGAGATCGTAGAGATCGACAAGAAGATGGCCAATTTAGCAACGATGCGCAGATTGGTGGTTGAGAGACTGGCTTCGCTGGAACTGGAAGAGACGGACTTGGAGCAGGAAGTAGCAGAAGTCTCCACAAAGTTGGAGGATCTCAAGGAAGACTTGGCCGAAGCAGATACTGATGCAGACAAGACTCCGCCGGGGACGGTCATAGAAAACAAGGATGGCACAACTGAATCATCTGCGGCCGAAGACACGGCTTTCATGTCACAGTCGATATACCAGCAACTGCCTTCGCCAAAGTCACGGAAGCGGAAGACGCCACGGCGGATATCAACCCCCATTCTGCACGAGCACCTCGAGCCCGGGACACAGATCAAAGAGCTCCAGGCGCATACTGACACTATCACATCGCTAGACTTTGATGTACCTTTTGGCACCATGGTCACTGCCGCTCTTGATGACACGCTGCGTGTCTGGAATCTCAATACAGGTCGCTGTATTGGTCTCCTCGAGGGTCATCTTTCCTCGGTCCGTTGTGTGCAAGTCGAGGACAACATCGTCGCCTCTGGCTCCAATGACGCCACTGTCCGTCTCTGGGATCTCTCCCAAGCCGACTATACCCCGACACCTACCACCTCAAGCATCCACAAACCCGACGACTCCTCAGATCCCGAGTCCTCGGACACTGACCTCTTTCCCGACGCACCAAGCTCTCCAATCTCCACCCCGGCGCCCTCGGCCTCTGCAATGGCCGATTGCCCCCTCTTCACCCTTTCCTCCCATGTCGCCGAAGTCACTGCCCTACACTTCCAATCCCAAACTCTTGTCTCCGGCTCCTCCGACAAGACACTTCGCCAATGGGACCTTACAACCGGACGCTGCGTCCAAACCCTTGACGTCCTCTGGGCTGCAGCACAAGCCTCTTCCACATCCTCCGCCTTTCCATCCCCGTCTCCTACTCTCGCGAACCAGTCGGAGTGGTTCCGACCCGGTATCACGCGAACACAAACCGCTAGTGCCATCGAAGCAGACTTTGTGGGTGCGCTACAGGTGTTTCAGTCTGCGGTAGCGTGCGGTACGGCGGACAGCGTGGTGCGACTATGGGATTTGAGGAGTGGAGGAGTGCAGAGGCAATTGATTGGTCATACGGGAGCGGTGACCTGTCTGCAATTTGATGACGTACATTTGGTGACGGGGAGTCGGGATCGTAGTATCAGGGTATGTTCCCTTCTGCTTCTCCGATATGTGTGTGATCCCAATGCTGACGTGCGAACAGATATGGGATCTTCGGACCGGATCGATATTTGATGCGTTCGCCTATGATTCCCCCATAACGAGCATGCAGTTTGATCTCAGAAGGATTTGCGCTGCTGCTGGGGAGAATGTGGTCAAGGTGTACGATAAGGCGGATGGGCATCAGTGGGATTGTGGTCCAGGAGTCAACACGCAAGAAGGCTTGGAGGCGAGTATAGTGGAGAACGTGAGGATCAAGGACGGGTACATGGTCGAGGGACGGAGGGACGGGAAGGTGGGAATTTGGGCCTGTTGATGAATTCGCTGGAGAGACTGGTTGCTTTGCAGGACGTGGAAGGCAGCTTCGGGTGGCCATGTGCAATATTCACGACGTCTACTTGTTGTTTCCACATGCGTCGGTGTTGCTGGTCGTGAGTGGGCATAGACGGGTCCTCTCCGCAGAGACATACGAGTCGGTGCTAGAGGTATGCAAGGACATCTCTTGCCCGATTTGCCGGCCCCCTGGTAGTCTGGCGCAGCGCCGGTCATAGTCATCTCACATCTGGCATTTCATGATCACCTGGCTCTAGAGATCTGTTGGCGTACGAGCCGTAGACGATGTCGCTCGAGGACTTCTGAGACCGCCTGTCAAGTTCACCCGGTCTTGCGCACATAGTATACAACAAGATACATTATCAATCTGGTATGGCGCGAGGGGCTCATGCTATCAGCCTGGTGCATCGACCTCACTCCCTCTGCCGTCCCGTCTGCGGGTTCAAAGATCCTCAACAACGTCGTCCCCTTCTTCCAGCCCGTCATCGTCACCGTCCTCGTCCTCATCGTCGCTGATGTCAATCCTCAGATTGCCTTCTGCGTCCTCCACTACGTCCCCGAACAGACCAAGTCTTTCCCTGAGCGATAGCTCCTTCAGGCAGCTCTCGTTAGAAAAGGCATCGATGTTTGACTGCTTCCTTTCCTTGATGTCGTTCATGTCCTCATCAATGCTGTTCGCCACCATGATCTGCAGCAGATGCGTCTCCTGGGTCTGATTGATACGGAAGCAGCGGGCAAAGGCTTGTTCCTCGACCGCGTTGTTCCACCTGTGAGGTCATTAGCGACGTACATTTGGACGATAGGACGGTCAGCTCACCATGGGTCAATGCAGATGACTTTGCTAGCCATGGTCAGGTTCAGTCCCAGACCACCGCACTTGAGGCTGCATATCATGATGCGAAGATCCGGCTCGGTCTCGAAGCGTTCCAGGGTCCTGGATCTGGCTTCGTGGCTCATCCCGCCGTAGTACTTGCAGCAGTTCCAATCCTCAATCGCACACATGTTCTCAAGGATGCTGATCATAGAGGTCCAGAGAGTGTAGATAATGATCTTAGAGTCCGGATAGTCGTTGAGCCACGTGTTGACCTGGAGCTTGACAGCCAACGTCTTCGCCGAAGCGGGCATGTCGCCGCCATCTTGTAGCCAATTGGTAATCATATCGGGCAAATCCTTCTTCTTTTGCTTGCCACCGATGGTCTTCCTAACGGTTCCCTTCATGGCGAGCACCCGGGTGATTGTCTCATCGCAAGGCTCCGTGTAGTCGTAGACGGCCTGGCATTTCTTGTTTCTGCACGTGGCATGTTCGAGGCCGTCCGCGGCCGCGTCGTGTGCCATATCGTCCAGACACGAAGCGCAGTAGACGTGCATACACGAAGTGACATGGGGATCTGTCGCCTTCCTTTTGCAAAATTCGCATTTCTTGATAGCTCGCTCGTCCAGCTGCTTCATCTGCGACTTCAGTCGCCCGAGGAATTTCTCGAATCTGAAGTTGAGACCATATCTGTCGCCGGTGTCCTGATCTGCGGATGTCGTGACTGTCGCTACTGGTGGTGCGTCTGCATTCGCATTCGTCCCGTTCTTCCTAGACTTCCTCTTCTCCTTGAACGCTGTCTTGAGAAGCTTCTTGATTCGAAGCATCAAACCTTTGGCATCATCCTTGTTGTTCGTCATGCCATATTTGTCTACAGCATCCTCGATCCGGCGGAGGTCTCTGTTACCGAGGAGATCCAGCATCGTACTCTGAATTAGCAGCGGATGTGCTGTAAGCTGTCTTAGTCGAGTGAGCATAGCAAAGTAACTGTTGTTGCGATGGATCATGTCCGAGCTTTTCATGTAAGTGTTGAGTCTTTTAGCAAACGCCTCCTTGATGATGTCGTAAATCTCCTTTTCTACGGGATTGAAGTGAACCGTGAATTGAACCTGCTTTGCCTGAGGGAGTGTAACGATCCGCGCGCCGAACAACCTGTCTGCATGGCTACGACGCAGCATATACTTTGCGAGGACCCCGTTGAGATCCTTCATGGTGCTTTCGGTGGGTCTGCGGAAGTAGCGTTCCTTGAATGTATCGTAATCCTCCAGGCTGGGCAGCTTCATAAAGTCCAACAAGCAATAGAGATCCGCACTCGAATTCGTCATTGGCGTACCCGTAAGTGTCCACCTGTACTTGCTCATCAACGTACGGCATGCCCTGCTCTTGCGAGTTTCCGGGTTCCGAATAAGGTGTCCCTCGTCCAGCATGATTCTCTTAAAGTTCATCTTGTGCAGAACTCCTTTGTGCTTCTCGAAGTGTTCTTCCCACCACGCCTGACGAATGCCGGGATCTGTGAGTTCGGGTGGTGGCTCCTTCAGAGGGAAACTCTTAGCAACTTCATCGTATGTTGTGAGGAGGATGTCGTGCTTGGACAGCTCCCGAATGACATTTTTCTTGCTGTCTTCGTAGTTGCGGCTCCGGTAAACGCCATAAGATCCGATACCCCGACGGGCATCTCCGATGATCGCATGTGTCTCTATCTCATTCTGCCATTGAAGGACCAGGCCTGGTGTAGCAACTACCAGTGTTGTACGCCCACCATTGTTATTCGCGTCCTTGTCCGAGTCTCGCCATTTGCCTCGTACGATGAGTGCAAGACTCATCACGGTCTTCCCCAGGCCCATCTGATCCGCTAGGATACCACCCCGTGGACCATCTTTGTTCTCCCGGGCCTCTTTCTCCCTGATGATGAGGAAACTGGTCCCAAGAACCTGGTGTGGACGTAGATGCGAACGCATGCCTTTGATGACGTACTGCCCATTCTCGTCTTGGTTGATGATACCCGGACCAAAGACATTGCAAGCTCTGTTCAACGACCGAGCGTCTGCTTGAGCCTTATCAGGGTCGACGTCAGGTCCGATTGTGGCGAAAAGTTGCTTCGAATTGCCCCGCTTGAGTGCCTGAGCGTCGATGTTGGGCAAGTCTGGTACATCCTCCAGAAGAGTGATATCGGTGAAAAGACTTGATCCGAGGACGTTCTCAACGGTGGAGGCTGCGCCGAAGGCGACCTTCCTTCCCCATGACCCCTTCTGCCTCGCTATCCTTTGCCTCGCTGGTCTCTTCTTTGCGGGCGCCTTGGGCTTTTGGCGCTTTTGAGTAGGCCGTGGGGCGTCAGGATTCTCTTCCGAGCTGGCGTCGTCACTACCACCTTCGACATCCTCGATCGGCCTCTTGCGAGGGACGGGCAGCTTGTCCGCTTGAGTTGGTCGAGGCTCGTCCTCATCGTCACGGATGACGATCGGAGCAGGGACCGATTCGTCGTCGTTGGTTAGGTCGATAATGTTCGGCATGTCGTGCCAGTTGTTATTTTCGACGGCTTCCTGCTTGACCACAGGCTCCTGGGCTAATTGCGACTCATTCGCCAAACATGCGGCGGCTCGCGCATAGATCTGTGTGCGATCAAGTACTGTTGCTGATGGCTCAATACGCTGCTGACACGAAGCATCCGTGTTGATTCCACCTAGAACGGAACTTCCGAGGTCCGGCATACTTCGACCCTGTCGAATCGGAGACGATCGAAGCGACTGTGAAGATCCCACACAGGCTCCTGCGAGGGTGTCACCGAGTCCCACACCGCCTCCACTGGGTGAAGACCCGAAACCTGTCGACGGAGATGCCATTGAATATGTCCGTAGTTCGCGGTTCGGTGCAAAATGTATACCAAGCTCCACAGTGCTATGATCGTGACTATGCGCAGCAGTATGTACCCTGATGGCGCGCGGAGACGCCCAAATGATGTTCTAGTGATGTTCGGAAGAGCAAAGATGGCGGATTGATATTAGGTGTGACGTGGGCCCCTGACTTTGAATGAGTGAAGATGAGGGAATTTCTAGCACGTGAGAGTTTGGAGATGGAATGAAGTGAAGAGGAGTTAGCCACTTGTTACTAGAGATGCCGAAGTAGGTGAGGACGTGTGGTCCCCGACGGTGCGGAAGACGATAAGTTCGTCAGAGCGGAGTATCATGTGGATTTGCGTGCATGCAAGAAAGGATGACGAAGAGAATTGCGAGGGATGACTTGAGCAATTTCGCCGGAGCCAACTTGAGGAGAAGTTTGCGGTTTGTATAGGGAGCAGTCTTGGGGCTGGAGGATATATGTATAGCGAAAGCCGGCACATGTAAGGACACTTGTGATCGCCGAAAGAAGTGATTCGCCAGGTGAAAATTGACCATGTGAACCAAGATGAGTTCAAAGAAAGGGGGTATATGCTGACTTAATGACTAAGGCACCTCGACCAAGCTGCGACATGTTAGCATGTTCCGTCCTAGAGACAGGTTCAACTCACCCGGCAATCCGCATCCAAAACCGATGAAGAGGTAGAGCAAGAAGATGCAGACTACCACAATCATAACCATCAAGCGAACATTCTTCCACCACATCTGCCTCCGCAAGTGTGAGCTTCGCATGCGGAAATCCCTCGCGGTCCCGCCCAATCTGTCCGTCTTATCCACCAACAGATCTATACGCTCACCCCTCTCCAGCACACGCTCGATGTTCTCCGTCATGATTCCCCGCACGTCGTCCATCTCCCTTTGCACATTCCGGAAGGCATCCTCTTGCCCAGCTTTTGACGTTCCGTAATCCACCATCAGCTTTTTCATCTCCGAATTGAACGACGCAGCACCATAAGCAGGCAAGGAAGAGAAGTTTGTGGTCCCTGGCGGGAATTTTTTGAGAAAGTCGTTCTTGCATTGGATCAAATAACCGAACGGTATCCTTCGGCCTAGGCTGGCAGGAGCAACGACCAGATAGGTCAGTCCTGGCGCTGACACCGAGCCATCTTCTGACGATGCTGGAGACGCGTCTGCGATGTAGTGTATGTTGTTCTGGCCGTGCACATATGTGCGCTTCTCGGCTGTGGAGTGGTCGATCTTAGGCAGCACCACGCTCGCTAGGCCTGAAGTGGCAGACGCAGCCGAAGCTGAATGTTCGCTTAGGATCGTGCTCTTGTACGCTATGCATGAATACAGGAGAGGCGTGCTGGGCGTGGATGAAGAGGCCATCTTGTTGGATCGAGGCAGTGGGTGGAATCGTCTCCGGTGGCCGGCAAGTCGCTGCGAAGTCAACGGACAATGTTTGTGCGGGCCTTGTGACAGTTGCGCCGATGCAAGACGTCAGCGTATGTAGATTTCGGATAATTTGGGGGCGGTCGCAGCAGAGTCGTTTTGGATGAACAAGCTTGTAGAGACGTGAGGTTGTGGTGGACGTGAAGATGGGCTGGCGTCACACAACCTTGGAAGTCGAGATGGAGGTCTGTGCATCGATAACGGAAACACCCGATGCCGATCTGGGGAAAGTGGGGCAGCAGCGGGAGAAGAAGCAACAGGCAGCGGGGTATCCTGACTCGATCATTTGCTTGCCATCTCGCCCTTTGTCTTCTTCACAACCCGGTGTTGCTAGAGCGATCAACATCACATCCATTAATTACCACCAGACTCTTTCATTGACTCTATTGTCATCGACTCAACCGAACAGTTGGCAAAACTACTAACAGAGAGATTATTCAACATGGCGTGGAGCCGTTATGTCACGTGAGTCGTCCAATGCGTAATGCTAGGGCATAGCAAGATTGGAATACCTCGCTGACACCGTTCATAGACGTACCAATACAGCACTGTTCAGTTTGGCAGCCATCACGAGTTCGTACTTCGTCGTTAGGAATCGTAACACAGCCGAGGAGGAGAGGAAGAGAAAGGAAGGGTTCTATGTCACTCCGGCGAGATCAGGTATGTCTGTCGTGCTAGCTACTCGTTCTATCATTTTCTTAATGCATTGCGAATGTTTGATTCCGTCTTTGTTTGCTGGTCACTGACCCCGTCGATCCAGGTGGTGGCGTTTGATGCGTCATGTAGACGTCGAGCGGGAAAAGCAGATCGACCCTCCATCGTATCAGCCGCAATCATTCTGAAGCATGACATCGCCAACATAATGTAACGAGTATGTATGCATTGTGACGGAAATGAGGTGCTCGATTGCAATGGGGTCATTCGAACATCCTGTTCTCTTAGCTCAGAAAGCTAGCTCGCTGTGCTAGACGCAACTACCGCGCGTGGCGTGTCTGTATCATAGAACAATCTCCAAAATACAAGGATCTCGGCTTGTGAAAATTTATGTGCTATCAATTGTGACATGATCGACGAATAACGTCCCGATTGAAGGAGCGATGCTGTATGTCACATTCCGCTGCTTGTGACCCAAACCCTCGGCTTTGCTGATTTTGTCTGGGCACCACCGGACTTGGACTTGACAAACCTCGCCATCCTTCGAACAACGCAGTAATCATCGATGAACCAATGACGTTACTGCCCAGCTGGTACACATGCTTCGTCATCAGGATAGACTGGTCAACCATCTGCTGCAGAGATGCTGGATTGATGTTCTAAGCTGCCGTCTGCTTCGTCGATGTCAACAGCATTGTGGTGTCCCCGGACCAGGTACTCGACAGGCTCGAGTGACAACTTGATGATTGACCCGGAGCGGCCTCTCTAAAACCACTGGACAGAGCGCAGATCACGCTGCGGAAATTACCTTATCTGCCTTCTTTGTCTGCTTCCTTTGTCAGCAAGCCTAGACTCTTTCGGCCGACTCGCTGGAATGCTGGCACCACTCGATCATGACTCCGATCTTCAGCTCGATGCCTGCAAGGAGGTTACTGATGAAAAGATCTTGTCTCTTGCGTCAACAGCAGCGCACACTGCATCTGGCACCCCCTTTCCTACTGGACACCTACGTCCCCCGGTACCAATTGCTCACTTCAGTCGAAGAGTCGAAGAAGAGATCCCAGGCCTATGCAAACCTCAGTAATTGTAATCTCTGTCCTAGAAAATGTGGAGTCGATCGCTTCAAAACCCGGGGCTATTGTCTCATTGGCTCCAACGTTTCGGTCAATACCATAGCACCTCACTTTGGTAAGTCCCGAGTCTGCTCCTAACATATCGTCCGCCATCGCTCCGTTACAGGGTCATTGGGGTGGGGTTCGCTAACAACTCCCAGGCGAAGAGCCGTTTTTCCAGGGACACAATGGTTCGGGCTCGGTCTTCTTCTCGGGGTGCTCCTTACGATGCTCCTTCTGTCAGAACCACGACATCTCCCATCAGAAATCAGGTTTTGACCTTACACCAGAGCAGCTGGCTGAGTGGTTCATCAAGCTCCAGGACCTGGGCGGCGTACACAACATCAATCTTGTTACCCCGGAACATGTCGTGCCGCAATGTGTATTGGCTATCCTCCACGCCAAATCACTTGGGCTACGCATACCTGTGATCTATAATACCAGTGCCTTTGACTCGCTTGAGTCCGTCGACTTGATGGACGGCCTGGTGGACATTTACCTACCAGACTTCAAGCTGTGGAACAAAGAATCCTCAAAGCGGCTCCTCAAAGCAGACGAATATGCAGAGGTCGCCAAAGATAGCATCAAGGCGATGCATAAGCAAGTGGGTGATCTGTGTTTCACGGCCGACGGCATAGCGAAGAGCGGGGTCTGCGTCCGCCATCTTGTGATGCCTGGGAAAGAAGATGAAGGCAGAATGATCGTCAAGTGGCTGGCCGAAAACGTATCCAAAGATCTCTTCGTGAATGTCATGGAACAGTACCATCCTCGTGCACACGTCGGCAAGCCCAAGCGGGGAAAGCTTGGTACGGCGGGAGATCTGTGTGAGCACGAGGGTGCAGCAAAGAAGAAGGACGTTCGTTACCCTGACATTAATCGACCTGTGGATCTGCGCGAGGTCGACTCTGTGCGTAAGGCGGCTGAGGATGCTGGGTTGTGGCGATTTGTGGATGTTGCTGGGCACGGTGGGTTCAATATCTGAACTCATGTAGCCTCGGATCCGTTCTGGGGAAGACGATCCGCCACGCTTGCATATGGTGGTACATTGAAACTGATTGAAGGATTGCTGGAGTAGTAAACCCTTCGGTAGTAGCATGTCATCTGGTGACAGTCTGTGGATGGTTATGAAAGGGGTCCCTCGTGGTGGTTCTCGGCCCAGTTGCAACATTCGACTTGCATACCTCAAGTATACCCTCGCATGGAGCATTCTAGCTTGGCCGTCGGGACTCTTATTTTCCCAAGATCACATGATGCACTTTCGACACGCGTGGGCATGGACAAGAGCATGGGCAAAACTAAGACGATCCGACCATGTCCAAGATCACCTGCAACCACACGCTAAAGACGTCTAGGACCAGCTCCATGCATGCTCCAACACTCTGAGCGAACCAGAACGTGTATCACAACAATCAACACGAGGAGATCGGATGTAGCTCACCACGTATTGGGTATGCGTGCGCGAGGTCTTTGACTTACGCGTGCGGTCATCGAAATACCTCTTTGACGTCCTTTGGTCGGACCATCCACACCACATCGCCATCCACACTCACAAAGGCTCTTATCCGCCTGCCTTTGTCTGTGTTGTGACAATGCAATCAATCAGCAGTTTCTTTTCTCTCATGGATATATTTGAAAGGGGCACCGATTGACTGGAGCAACCCCTTTGCGCAAGCACAACGAAACCGCCAACTTCAGAACAGACACAGGACGCAGCTATATCCCTTCCACGGCTACTCGATTCAAATTGAACTAGTCCAGCAGTCCTTTGCATCATCAGCATGGCTTCCGAAATCCCGTCAAACGCCAACAGCTCTTTACAGCAGTATACCACCGCACTCGAGAGAGCCCATGACCTGGTTCAAAAGCCCCCTCCTATCATTGAGAAGAGGGGCTCCGCACCGACCACGAGGAGAAACATGACAGATATGGCCTACGAGCGAGAAGACTTGCTGCGACGGATTCGCTCACAAGAAGTCGCTCACGCCGATCTTAAGCGCAAACGGGAAGAGATATGGAACGAAAGAGAATCTCTCAAGAATACGGAACCAGCTCCGAAAGGTCGTCGTGAGACTCTGCGGACGATGATCCACGAGATCAAGAAGCTGAATCAGAGATTGTTCGGGTACCGAGCGAAAATCAGGGCACTTTCGGCCCAAGTCGATGTGGTAACGCGACTGATGATCGAGGAATCACACAAAACCCAGTACATGGCTACTACAGTCCAGGAGACGAATCGTAGCCACCATCCCGACGTTGGTCCCACCATATCACCACTTCCAAATACCAGACCCATCTCAGCCCGAGACCGTCCCCTCAATCCAGCCGCTCCAGCCTTTCAATGCACACCGTCCGCGCCCATAGTCCCTCCCGTCAGGCAGATCGAAAAGTCCACAGTAGCACCTATCCTCGCAGAACCGTACAATCCCAACGCCATCCATCCCGAGACCGGTCTCCCGATGTACCGCCACGAGGCATTCCAGCGGGACATCGAAGCCCGCCTCGCCCCCTCGAGGACCAGGACAAACGACCGAAACGCCGCCACCGTCCACGCCCAGCTCTGCGAAGCCGCCGGCCGCGACGATCCCGTGAAGCGCGCCGTCGGGATGCACAAGCGGGGCAAGTCAGTCCCCGTTGCACTGGTGGGGTATCCGGACTCCGGAGGCGGAGGAGGTCGAGGTCGAGGTCGCGGTCGCGGTCTAGATGGAGGGGGGTCCTGATCTCGCGTACGGACAGGCCGCGAGATACGTGTTGCGAGGGGCGTCGAGCCTCGGGGATTGTGATCGGGCGATTTACTTCAGTGATGGANGGGGGGGGGGGGGGGGGGGGGGGGGGGGGGGGGGGGGGGGGGGGGGGGGGGGGGGGGGGGGGGGGGGGGGGGGGGGGGGGGGCGCGCGCGCGCGTCGTTGCTGGTCACGACGTCCGGCGTATACTCTTGTCTTTGTTTTTTTTTTTTTTTTTTTTCCCCAGAGAACTTTGGGCGCTATTCTCTGACTTTCTTTCGCTTGAGATTGGATTGATTTGAGGGGATCAAGAATTAGAAGAGGGGTCTATGCAGGATATATGGATTCGCATCTGGTGATACTGTATGGAGACTTGGACCAGGCTTTGGTGGTGATGATTGGGGCATGATATGGGTTTTGCCAGCTCGTTACGTTGGAAAAATGGATCGAAGCAGAGTCCTCGAGGACTCGAGATCCCTCGGTGGTTGTGCCATGACAGATGATGCATAGCGGTTGATCCATGAGTCATATTCCTCTGTCCTAGGTGGGTACAGTATGGACGTTGACACGACGAGTCTCCCGTGGGATAGGAGCACAATAACGTAGTCTTCTTCTTCTTCTTCTTCTTCTTCTTCTTCTGATACACTCCGAATCTGTCGTATATTGCAGCAGCATCTGAGCCACGACGAACCCCATCCAAACGCCATGCCAATCCCATATCAGAGCCCCGGACGCAATGCAAAAAGCAGCCATGCGCAATCTACAGTATATACAACCCCCATTATGCCACTCTACTCTGCGTGCACTGTTCGCTTCTACCATCTCATCTACTTTGCCGGGCAAGCACAATCTCAACCTCCCATCATCAGATGTCCCATTCTTCTTCGACGCCCGTGAGCCGTCGTTCGCACCGTTCCCCTTACTCCCTTGGCCTCCTAAGATCCGGTCCCTTGCCAACGAAGATCACGCTCTCTCTTTTTCCTTCCTCGCCCTCGTCTCTCGGCCGTCTACTCCCAACAGTCTGCTGTCCGGTCCCCTCGCTCGGGCCATCTGCCTGCGCTGCCGAAGCCCTCATTTCCAGACCCTGCAGTCCATCGCTCGAACCCGAGCTCACCCTTCCTCCGTCCGTGGCACTGGCTCTGTTGACCGCTTGTCCCGGCTGTCCTCCACTCGAGCTCCGACTTGTGCTGCGCTGTTGTGCGACCTGCAGCTTTCCCTTCTGCTCCAGAGTCTCGACAATGCTCTTCACGCTGTTGGGACTCTGATCCTCCTTCTCTCTCTCCTTGCCCTTTGTAGCCGCTGATGGAGCCGCTTGCCTCGCCTGTACCTGCTGTCCACTCGGCGCCTGCTCCGCATCCAAGTCCGCTCCTCTCTTCTCGGCAAAGTCTGTCGCATGCGTCCTCTCATTTTCCAGATCATTTCGCGGGTATTCCATCACTCCAACACTCGTCAGCATTCCCCCTTCTTCTCGGTTTTCAGCAGAGGACGTAGCAACATCCTCAGGCAACGACGTCCGACGGCCCGTTCCCTCTCCACCGCGAGCGATTGGCCCACCTCGTCTCGCCTTCTTCGGGCTCCGCGTCACAACGCCAACCGACCTGTCCTTTGCGCGCGCTCCCGGCCCGGGCGTACGTGGCTGTGCACCGACCGCGACAGGAGCCCTAGTGTCGATCCTTGTGTCCACGCTTGAACCTCCGCTCGTGATGGCGCCGCTGGCAGTGCCGGAGCGTGTTTCGCGCTCTCGTAGCTCGCGGACCGCTGTGATGACCTCCCTGAATCCTTCTTCGAGCGTGTTCATGCGGTTGAGCACCATGCGTTGGACTACGCCGCGTTCTTCGGCGTCGTTTCGGCGGCGCTCGTCATCACGGTGTCGGCGGACGGCTTCGCGTTCGCGGAGCATCTGCTCGGAGAAGGAGGCGGGCATGCCGCTTATGCCGCCCACGTCCACAATGGCGGGACCGAACCGATTGTCGCCAAAGTCGGAGGCGAGGTCGAGGGCGAGCGTGTTGAAGCTGGGCTCGCGTTGGGCGCGTCGTTGGCCGGCGACCTGCTGAGCGAAATTGAACCCGCCGATAGTACGGGCATCTGGGATCGTGTGAGATTGTCGAGGAGGAACAATGGGTCGAGCGCGAGTGATGTTGGCCGCCGTCGCAGGCGGAGCTTGCCGAGGCGTACGGTGACCACTGGGTTCGGCAGGAGTGCTGATCCCGCCCTTCCCGGCAGTGCCTGGGCGAGCCACCTTTGCAGGTGGTCGAGGTGCCGAAGAAGACGAGGAAGCACGAGAGGTCGCCGGCTGGAACAGAATGGTGTTTGTAGATACAGTGCGGTCGTGATGACGTTTCGGCCTGAGGGCGGCGTTGTTCGAGCCATTTGATCGAGTTTTTTCCGCAGGTCGGTAAGCCGTTGGAGTTGTGAAGTAATCGGCAGGGGATTGCGACAATGGTACGTTCTCTTTGTTTCTAGTGTCCACCTCGTGTAACTTCTCCGGTGTGCCTTCCGGAGGCATCGATGACTGCTCGACTGTGATCAAGTCGGCCTCGTCGTGGGTCATAAGCTCATCATCGGCCTCAGCATCGGTCTCCTGTGGCACATCCTCGGATGACGAGTCTGGATCGGCCTCCTCTTCGATGCGTTTCGGTCGTCTTGCGGCGAAGAAGGCACGATCTTCCGGATCCGAAAGGACTGACCGTGTAGCAGTCGAATAGTCCCTGCGACCAACTTTCACCTTGTCGCTGGTCATTGCACGCCGCATACCTGGTCTGCGGTTTTCGAGTCGGTCAAGAACAGAGCGGGGCTGTTCCATAGGAGGACTGGCACCTCCCTCCTTCCCTACACCTTGCATCCAGTGGTCGACGACGTTGCTAGACTTCCGCCTATCCGTTTCCATCTCACGAGCTGTAGTGCGGACGGTCTCAGAGCCCTTATAAGGTCTGCGGAAGACCTCATCCAAGGCTTGTTCCTTCCTAAATGACACGACTGATGGTTCTCGCAGACGACGGGCTCGCTGATTGAAGGCATTGCTTCGACCAAAGACAACAGGTTTGGCCCTCGCGGGCTGTGTCCTGTCAACCAAATCCGTTGGTTCGTAGGCAATCCTGGACAAGATGATGCGCTCGTAGGCGAAGATGGAGAACAAGATGGGAAAGTGCGTAATCTTGATGACGGTCCGATTGAGCTTGACGAACCTTCGGAACGGCATGATGAATCGCAGAGGCGAAATTGCCCAACTCAGGACATTTGTAGGAGCAATGTAAGAGAAGAGGGCGTCGGACTTGACCATTGATATGGTATTGACGGCGAAGAGGAATTGGTGCTCCTCCTCGGCATTGCGAACGATGGCCATGAATGAATTAGTGAGGACGGTGATCAGGATCGTAACGATCATGAAGTGACAAATGACGAGGAAGAAGGCCATGACTACGCGTCCAAGAGGGTTGTAGCGATCCCAAGCTGACCAGGCGGCAGGAGAGAAACCCATTACAATCTGGAAAAGGGCATAGGCGACATTCAAGCCAGACTCGTCCTCCTTTGTGAATGCGGTGGTGAAGGCGACAAAGAAGCCGCTGCAACTGATGACGATTAGGATCAGAATAGCGACCATATCCTGAGCCATCATGCGAAAGGCGATCAAAAGCTGCGAAAAGTAGCGATAGTGATCGAGCACGCTGAAGGCTCGAGGGAAGAGTAGTACGGCGGTCGAAGCCAGTACATCGTAAGCCATATCTGCGGTGTGTTTCCTATCAATGTCTGGGACAAGCACGCCGACGAGTCGAAGGCCATAGTAGATGATCAGGCAGAGGAGGATACCGAGGTCAAAGGCATTCCACACACTAAGTATGTACAGGCCGAAGCCTTGTTCGGTGAACCCCACAATCTCATCCAGCATGTAACCCGTGCTGTAGATCCAGAATACGATCTCGAGGATGGTGATGTGTAAGGAGCGCTCGGTGAGTACTGCGAGGAAGAGTACGAGCATGATGGCGAAGGAAAGGGTGGAGAACAATTGGCGATATCGGGGTACTCGCAATCGTGAAAGCTTGAAAAGCGAGGCATCTCGAGGGTCGTATAGGGTGACTGATCGACGAACATACTCTTCTGGCTTTGGCACTGGAGGCGCAAGCTGCACGTTGCCGTTTGGTCGAGTACCTGGGGATAGGGGAGATCGATCTCGTATTGTGCCGTAGCCGCGTTGCTTTGGAAGGACAGACTGATGTACCTTGGGTGGCTTGCGGTGGAGATTATCCGCGGCGGAATGAAAGACAATGCTTCCAGCCCAAACAGCTTCCAATTGCTGCACGACGAGAGGATGTGCGAGAAAGCTCTTTGCTGTTGCTCGAATAGCAATCTCGATGGTGGAGATGCGTGCCGATCGGGGTCTCGCGACTCTCTTGGGCTTCACCTCATCGGCCTCGTCCATGCCCTGCAGCGGGTCGAAATCGTAGCTCAGGGCGTCGATGAGTTCTCGTGTTGAGTATTCCCGCAGCAATCTCATGGCTAAAAGCTCGGCGAGCATCGCCCTCGTGCGACTGACACCGGCATTGCCAGGATTGAACTCGACCTCCTTCTTGAACTGCAGGCAATTTGCTATGAGGGCTGTCAGGGTGGCTTTGTTGAAATGGGTTGCGCGGATCTGGGTCTGGATTGGCTTGACGAGGAACTGCGATACTTGAGGAGCTCGTAGTTGGTCCCATGTCAGGGTGGTCTCGCATTTTTGTGTGATCAGCATGCGTATAGCGTGGGTGATGGTGTATACGGGGATGGTGTCTGTGTTTTTTTTTTTCGATCAGCAGAGTCGGCATTGGCAAGGCGCAAAAGCCGTACCTAGATGGGCTGCGCTGAAGATGGGCAGCAGAGCGCGTTCCGACTCTTCATCCTCGTCGTCGATTTCTTCATAGTCGTCTTCATAGTCAACGTTGTCATCCGGCTCATCTTCGCTCGTGTGTTCCGGCCTGCCTCTTGTCGGGGGCTCATGCCGAGTATCTTGAGGCGATCCAGTAAAGGGGGACGAGAAGGGTGATCTATCGACGCGCCTTCGGGGCCGTCGAGGTCGGAGAAGTGAGGATAACATGGCTGTGGCCCTGGTTTCACACGGCTCTTCTCGTGGCTCTTGCAGGCGAAGGCGCAGTTACAAGTCCACCATGGTCATCTTCTCTTCGTATCCGTTGGGGTCTTGACTGGGTTGCGAGGGGTGGTGCAAAATACCAAAGGGAGAGAGCTAAGGTCGAGGTCGAGGTCGAGGTCGAGGTCGAGGGTTGTGAGGGGCGAAATCAGGAGCAGACTAATGCACGCAATCAACGCTAAATCCAAGGTCTAGCATGGCCAAACTTGTGGAGGGTGGGACGGAAAGGGAGAACGAATGCCGCGCCTCAGCAGAAAAGCTGATCGAGGACGAGGTCGAGACGAAATGATGTGCAGAAGGTCTGCAGGAGGAAAATGATATTTCGTGTCATGGGTAGCTCGTCTTTTGGCCAATTACGGCTGATCCACGCGCCATCCGCTAGAAAATTGCAGCGAGACATTGCGCATAGACACGCAATAATACATGATGCCCGCCTTTTAGAGCATGGCATCGGTGCTGCATCGTCCCTTCAGACGTTCATGCCAGCATTCCACCTGCTGTGTGTATATCGCTATCCATGCAACGGCCATGACACAGGAGGAGCGGTGAGAATAATACTAACGCGTGACCAGCAGCATCCAAAAGTCATGATAAACAATGAGATAATAAGGTTCCAGAGGCGTGGGGTCGAGAGATCGGCCGCTACTAAGGAGAATGCAGTAAGGCCTCTTTCTTCCTTCAGTCTTCGGTCCGTCTCGACATGCTGCTTTGACCTGGAAGGTAGGGTGACTAGTGTACAAAATAGCTTTGGCGTCATTTTCAAACCCCGAGGCCGACATTTTGGACAAATTTCCATCGCGGGGCAGCTTTTCCAAACACAAGAATGGTCCATTGAGCAGTTTTAAGCACCCTGAAGCCACTGCCACTGCTGCGTCTCCTTGTCGCACCCCGCAGAGATGCCCAAACCTCGAAGAAACGTTCACGCTGTAGCCGAGGAGACCTTGACCCCTCCCGATGCTCTCGAGCCCGCTCAGCACATCTGTCGCGTCAAGACCGCCGCCGGAAACAACCTCTACCATGTCGAGCTGCCAGACTCCGAACCCTTGCTCGTGGAGCTGGCGCAAAGGTTTCGCTCCACCATCTGGGTGAAGCGAGGGACGTACGTTCTTGTCGACACGTCCACCCTGGCCGACAGGGAGAACAAGATCGCTGGTGAGATCATCAACATTGTGAGGGAAGAAAAGAGATGGATGAAGATGCCTTACTGGCCAGCCGACTTCAAGGCCACGCGTCGCGGCTATGAGGAAGACAGTGACGATGACGAGAGCACCGTTGGTAAATTACCGCCTTCAGATTCCGACGACGAGGGCTGAAGAGCTCGGACAACTTGCCTTGGGATATCATACAATACTACATCTCCCTTGCACCAGCACAGTCAGACACGATCCCCTCGAAAGTCTCGAACCGCGCAAGGCCTGCCTGGAAGTCGAGCCAATTCAGCGTCCAGTCGCGAACCTAGGTCTTCCGTCTTGCGAGCCACAGACCCGCCCGGGGAGTCTTCCGGATGCCAAACAGGTACTGTCCTCCCTACTCCATTCACCGCTTTCGCCCCCGCTTCCTTGAGCTCGCCGGTACCAATGCCTCTTTGCCTTCGCCAATTGCATCGACGTCGACCTTGGACGCGTTGTTCGAGCTATTTGACGGCGGCAGCTTCACCTGCGGCCCCTGGCTTGACTCGCCTCGGACGATTTTCTCTTGCTCCTTCCGGATCTCCTCGACCTTGGGTGCCGTCCAAACCCCATACACCTGCACGGCAAGCCACAGAACCGCCATGAACGAGCTGTTCCTCGTCGAGGGGTAGATGTTCCACGCGACCTCTTGTCCAAACCAGACTCCAACAATGGCCAGGGGACTTTGTCCACTCCTCCAGAGCAGGTAAGGCGAACCCCAGGCCAGCCAGGAGAAGAATTGGTAATGCAAGCTCCTGGCAAACAGCATCCCAATCGCATTGCACGTCAAGATGGACGTCATGACGAATTCCGGCGTGACCTTGCCCTTGATCCTCCTCATCCTTTCCTCGCTCATCGGCTGCACAAGGCTGATGACCACCTCACCCACTCCCACGCCAGCATATCTCAGCCATCTTTCCACCACAAACAATCCCAAAATGACAATATGCCCCACCATCAGCCCCGTAGCAAACCTCTCATCCTCGAACACCTCCCGCCCCGCGAACCGCCAGTTCACGGTCCACTTCCATTCAAACTTCCTCCCAAATTCAAACGCCCTACCCAAATATTCCTTCGGATACGCGCTCAGGAACGGCCACCCCATCAAAACCTGATATTGCACCATGACCGCCCCGGTACCCACCGCAGCCTGTGCCCCCTGCGCCATGAACAAGACCATCCCCACCGCCGGTAGCACCAACAACAGGGACATCTTGACCCCCAACCCGAGACTGTAAAGCAACGCCCCGAACCGGAAATGCTTCCTCTGGAAAGCAAACACGGCCGCCCACAGGAACAAGACGGCAAAAGGGTCGTTGAACAACCTCAGGACGTAGATCGAGTGCAGCCGTTTGCTGAGGATCAGCAAAGGGTAGATCCACGGCGGGACGCCGGCAGAGCGGTAGCACGCCATGACGAGGACCAGGGTGGAGAGGTAGACGAGGCCGAAGATGAGCTGAGCGAGGAGCACGTCGTTGCCCGACGACGTGAGCCGGTGCAGGACCCGGTAGATGTGGACGTGCATGGCTGGGTAGACGAGGGGACCCGTCGACCCCTGGATTTTGAGGTAGTTGCGCTCGCCCGACAGGTAGAGCGATATCTGCTGCATGTAGGCCTTCCAGTCGATCTCGGTGTCTGGGAAGCGTGTTAGAAAAGGGGGAGGATAGAGGGGACGGAGCGAGCGGAGGCCTCCCGGGCGGGATGGGAGCGCAGCTGCACAAGATCTTCTGAACGCAAGCAACTACATGATATCTCCAAAAAGAAACAAAGAAAAGAAGAAAAAAAAGGAAACCAGCACTGTTCCCTCCGCTGGACCCAGTAAAATGCTTTATCGCAGCCATGCCCTGANGCCCCCCCCCCCCCCCCCCCCCCCGAACCATCGCAAGGGGTCCCCTCTGAAAGTAAAGAGATAGACACAAGTCGTCACGTACATGAAACCTTCCAGATAATCCCCCCTGTCAAGACGGCGTCCACGGCCACCAAGAGCGGACATAGCCAGATGGTATGCCACGGGTCATTCGCCGCGGCGAGGACCTTGTCCAGGAGATCGGGCTTGCGTTGAGCCATCTTTCCTCCCCAACCCCCAAGCGGTTCTCGGATGGTCGATTCAAGTGCGAGCGATGGGAAAAAGGTGCTAGGGTATCGTCATTGATACAATTCGAGGAAAGCTAGTGTCCTGATGTTGGGATGATGGTGATTGATCACAAAAGGTGCAAGAGAGTCAGTCGTGTTTGGGATGCGGCGTCGGAGATGCCCGCGTGGGTCCGGTCTCTTTGCTTCACCTCCCTTCCCTCTATTTGCCTGTACTGATTACAATCGGGATGCATAGAGTAACAATCACATATTTCTACCAGCAGAGCAGTTCGACTTGCAAGCTTGACCTGATTGCACTGAAATATTACATGATCAATTATTCTACAACTCCGCCTGCAGACCCCTGCTCAGTTTCCTTCCCTATGTGTCGCCCCCCCGAGACCGCAATATAAACATCCATCTCCTGTCAAAGCACGACCCATCTGGAAGCCCTCAAGCAATCACCAATCCCGCTAATGCAGCAGCGACCATCAGCCACCCTCGAACCTCTCTCCGCCCCGCCTCTGCCCTTCGGGTCACAGTTGAAGCCGCCGGCGCCGGACTTGTTGCCGCGCCCGTGATAGCTGGGCTCGTTCTCTGAATACTGCTCTGCGTACTCGTCCTGCCTGGACTGCTGCTCGAAGCTCGCGAGCTTCCCGGTACACTGCTTGAGCTCTGTCCTGGAGTTACGACACTCGTCAATGTACTTCTCTGCCCGTTCGTCAACACTGTCGATGTGATGGTGGACGCACTGGGTCTTGAACTTGTCACTGCAGATGAGATCGATGCAGAGGAAGTACGCGTCGGAGTGCTGACCGCACTAGTCGAGGGAGACGAGGAACGAGTCACCGTTGTCGTTGTGACGCTTGGCCGCATCATGGCGCTGGAGATCTGGCTGCTCATCCGTGCCGCTGCTGCAGTCCCAAGGCTAGAAATAGCTGAACTGACGACTGCCGGTGCTGTTGAGCCGTGAACCGACGCGGCTGAGCTAGCGATCCGGGAAGCGGAAGATTGAAAATTGGAGGCAGCCGATGAGGCAATTTGCGATGCTGTGGAGCGGAAGGATGATGCCATCGAAGAGGCCATTGAAGATGCCGCAGAGTTGTACATCGATGCTGCCATAGATGCCGCCGACGAGGCACCGCTGGCAAAAGAAGAGGCGGCAGAAGAGGCAATCGAGTTGGCAGCTGAAGTGACCGATGACGCAGCAGATGATGCTGCGGTGCTTGACATCGAACCCAAGGCCATTGAAGTAGCCGAGGCCGTGGAGGTCATCGACATTGCTGACGTTGCTGTCAAAGAAGCGGTACTGCTCATGGCCATCATGCTTCCTGATGCCGACGTTGAGCAAGGGCATGGTGTCTGACCCAGAGTCGATACGGTGGCCGGCCCAGAGACAATGGTGACGATCGTTGTGAGAGTACTGATCAAGATTGATCCCAAAGCTGGGGTGCTAGAAGTCGTGCTCATCGCCGCCAGGGATGACATCGCACTTGACATGGCTGCAGAGAACATCGACACGCCCATACTGGTATTGATAGAAACACTTGTGGTAGGGGAGGATCCGCTGGTAGTTTCTGTCGCCAACGGTATCCCCGACATCGATACCGTGCTAGAGATACCTGTAGGGGCCGTGACCGATACGGTCCCGGAAGGATTGGCGATGCCTTGGACCGTTGTGACATATATAGTAGTTCCGGTAGGATGCGACGAGGTGACTGTCGAGACCAAGGAAGTACTCGATCCAGAAGTGTAGGCAGTCACGAGGTAGGTCATGAGGCCAGTGGGATGAGAGGACGTGATAGTGCTCACCACGGCTCCGCTTGGCAGAGCGGGTGTGATCGTGATGAGGCCAGTCGGGTGCGAGGGAATGACGGTTGTCACAGTCGACCCTGCCACACCAACAGGTCCAGGGTCTGCAGCGGCCGCGCGTGAAGTAGTGATAGCCGGAGCTGCAGTGATCGTCACAATCGCGTGCTGAGTGCTTTGCGCGATGGAGGCGTACGAAGTGGCGATGGGACCATGAGGGTACTGCGAAAGGTAGAGTAGAAGTGGCAAGACTACTGTCGAGACTGCATATGGGACGTTGGTTGGATGTGTCACAAACCCTTGTCCAATGCTCAGTGTGCTCGTGGTGACTAGTGTGATCGTCGTGTATGGATACGACGAGCTTCCAGCAGTGACCACAGGGGTCATGTGGGACATTGTGCTGACACGTAAAGAGGTAATGACCGTGCGCTAGACGGTAGTGACATAGATTGGTATCGTACCCCGACTCGTGCCATTGGAGCTGCCGTTGACGATTTGCAGCCCAGAGGGAACCGTACGAATGACCAGGTTGTCGACTAAGGCTGCAGACGACCGAGTGGTCGATATGGTAGAGCCATTGGCTGACGTTGACATTGTCCCAAAAGTGCCTGCAATGGATGTACGTGAGGTTAATATCGTGGCTGACGAATTGACGGACGCAGTGGAGCCAGGGGTACTGGAAGGCGCTGGACTGGTTTGACTGCCCAGAATTGTTGGATTGCTCAGCGCAAGGCTCGTCGCAGTGACATTGGACGACGAAGTCGCTGCAGCGAACAGCCGAGGCGTGGTGCCCTGACCTGACGCCGAGTTCGCCCGGCTACTGGTTCCGGTTGAAGCAATTGGGATGTCGACAATGACTACACCGGTACCTGTTGTGCCAAAGGTACCCGTGATGGATGATCGGGTCATGCCCGTGTTCGATAGTTTCGCCGATGCAGACGGCTGGGAGATGCCGGGATTTAGCATGACCATGCCTGTTGCTGTTGTACTAAACGTCGCCAGAAGTGTTGAGCGTGAGGTGCTACGATTTGTCAACGCTGTTTCGTTCGAACCTGTCGCAGAGATAGACCCGCCAGCAGAGCTTTGGAGTGAAGAGCTGATAGGGTTGATCACGTTGGGGATGGCTGAGTTGAGGCCTGTCTGCAGGTTTCCTGCGCTGGATAGACTCGTCAAAGTGGCAATTGTACTTGCTGGAACCCGCGAGGTATTGACCGAAGTAACGGCATTCGAAAATGGTGGCGAAGTCAAGGATATGATGCGGCTGATGTTCGCAGCTGTCAGACTCTGGAAAGCCGAGGCTAAGGGCGAAATGATTCCCCCGATAGCTCCAGATGTCCTCGAAGAAGTGCTCATCGCTGGGAGAGATATCGTACCAGATGAAAACGACAACGCTGACGAGGTGACAGATGACAAGCCACTGCCGCCACCATTGGGGACCTGATCCTGATCGGGCCCGGTAACGACGACCGCATTAGACCCCGCAGAAGGTGAAGTATCCGACCGAGCCGCCTTGATGATGTCGGCAGCCTTCTCGGCAAAAGCATAGATGAGAGCTTGGAGGTTGCTGGCCGGAATGAGTGGGATGATGCTCGCATCGACGACTCGAAGGTTGGAGGTTCCATACACGAGAAGCTGGGAGTTGATTACGCCGCCAAGATTCTTTGGTAACATAGCAGCCGTACCAGCGAAGTTGTACGAGGTTTGTAGTCGCTCGCGTACAAGTTGTTGCATGGCGGTCATGTTACTCGATGACATGACCGACCGTATGATCGAAGTATTTGCACTGCGAAATGGCGCGGTCGTGAACAGTCTGTTGGCGAAGAGGATCGCCTCGAGTATGAAGTCAAAGTCCACTGGGTTTGCCCCATAGCGCGGGTCCACAACAGGTGCCGAAAAGGGAGTCGAAGATTGGAGCTGCTCTTGTCAGTGGTACTCAATAAAGTTATAGAGGGCGTTTTGCTACCGTGACTTCACCACGAGACAGAGGTCTGCGATTCGCAATGGTCCAGCCGCCCTCATTTGACCCGATGATCTCCCAAGAAGATCTCACTGTGCTGCGTACTGCCTCAACCAAAAAGCTCAATTGTGTTCGAAAGCCGGCAATGATGGTCGCGTCTGTACCGTTGAGCAGAAACTGTGATGCAGATTGTAATTCGATCAACGTTGTCAACAGTGAGGTGCTATTCGATATGCGTGCGAGAGGCGGTAGGGCTATTGCTTCTTGTGGTCCAACAGAGGGAACTCTCATCGAAGACTTTGCGTTTTGGAAGAGACCAGAAGAAGAGTAAGCAGATGTTCGCTCAGGGTCTGTGAAGTGGTCAGCGGTACGTCTGATGTGATTCGAATGGTAGGTTCACAAGTCAAGCTCAACAGCTGATGGTCCTGCAAATTCTTGCCAACTCCTTCGAGATCAATGCGTACTGATATCCGGAAGGCTTCTAGCTCGTCACGTGGCCCAATTCCAGAGAGCTTGAGCAGTTGGGGTGTCTTGATAGCACCGGCCGCCATGATGACTTCTCTGGAAGCAGTAATGTTTCTTGTGATGCTCGAAATGCTCGAAGCAATCTGCGAAGCATCAGCGCGGACCACAAAGTGAAAGGCCTACACCAGACTTGCCGATATTCCAATCGCTCGAAGACTTTGCGATGATTGTGTCGTTGACTTCTGTCGGCGCAGTAGTACGGTACCGTTGGGCAGTGCAGCAGTGGAAGTACCATTACTGGTCTCCGACTCGAGTAGAATCTGCGTTACCGTCTCTCCAGTGACCACATTGACATTGGGTCGTTCCAGCATCGAATCTGCATATGCAATTCTTGCATCAGATCTCTCGTTCACATCTGGATCCACTGTCAAGGGTAGTACTGCAGCGCCTGACATATCACCCGAGCTCATATCAGCAATCGATGGTAGGCCCAGTTCATTCAATGCCGCCATGACACTGGAAGATTGATTGTAGGCATACGTGGGATAGCTGACTTTGATTGGGCCCGAGTATCCGTAAGCGTCGAGATCTTCCACGGTGAGGTTGCTTGGTGATTGCCGACGGAAGAGGCTACGGGTGTATGTCTCGGACTACGCTCGTCAGACAAGACTTGTCGTGTTCATTAGTACACCATACCTTCTTGAAGTATGGCAGCAAGTCGTCCCAGCCCTATCCAGGATTCCCCAAACGAACCCAGTCGTCAAGATCGGCTCTGTTCGGTCGACCCCAAAGCAAACCACCGATGACGCTTCCGCCGCCCAGCACTCGACCTTGCGACAATCGCCGAGGATTTCCATCAAGAGCAGTCTGAGGTGGTGTTGTAAAGTTCCAGTCGTATACGCTGCCTATGTTTTGACCTGCCTGCTATGGTGATCGAACAGATGGCTCTCCCTGATCGGGTTGTCCGGCCTCGACGACCAGGACATTGACGCCTGTATCTTCGGACAAACGATTGGCGACTGTGAGCCCCGAGACACCTCCGCCGACAACTCGAAGATATTAGCGGATATCTGGATGATGCCAGTGGATCTCTTACTTATGTAGTCGTATGAGGGTAGCAACGGGGAATTGAGGGGAAGTGCGGTGGTAATGCTGGAGAGAAGACATGCTGAAAGCAGAAGTGATGCCATGCTATCTGTATGTTGTCGTGAAATGGGCTATGCAATTGGATTATTACTTGTGTGATGATGGTGTAAGGTAATCTTGAGGGTGAGGTTGTTCGAAGCGGGTCAAACTGAAACGCTCCGCGGGGGAGGCAACTGCGATTCTTGTCGGATGGAATTTCTGTTGCAAGTGCACATTGGCACCCTCGATGTGACCACTCGCCTGGTTGTAATAACACGCTCAGAATCTCGCACGCAAGAGGAATGCCCTGTTTCAAGGTAATACATGTTTCCATCCATATTAGACTATGTGTCGAAATGCCTACGGTCTCCAATCTTTTGATTTACAAGGAAAAAAGTTTGTACATGCTCGAAGATGCCTTTCCCGGATACCAGCCGTTCATGCACATTCATCCAGAGCCCACGCCATGCAATATCGTAATGATTCGTACAAGTTTATGCCTCAGTATCCTATCGGTTCCCTTGTCACCTTCTTCCACCCATCTCCCGGCTGGGAGCCATTAAGCTCGGCTCGCGAAGGCGTTCGGCCTGCATGTGTAGTTCCCAGCTCGTATCTCGGATTGCCCATGTCAATCTCGTGCACCTCTGGGTCTTTCGCCTTTTGTGCATAACGGTCGAGAAAGGACCTTGGCATGGCTGCGGGTTCGTGTAGAGTGTGAGTCGAGTGAAGTGTATGTATGGTAGGGGACCGTCCCATTGATGATGTGGACGGGCGAGAAGAGATCGATCTGGCTACCATTGGAACCGCTGGTTGATCTGGCGGGTCGTACATGACTTTTGGCGCCCTCGTCCTGAGCTTCCGGTACATGACAATTACCGAGATGAGGAGAAATGCAAGCGAAAATCCCATGGCCAGTCCGAGGGCTAGAACAACCGAGCTTGGGTACATTCGCTGGCCATCGATGTAGAGGGGCTGGGTGGCAGATGTGTTTTGTGGTTGAGGAGTCGAAGTGGTCGTGTTTGGGCCGTACACCTTTAGCAGGGCTGCGATCTGACTAGGTCTCAGCACCAATGCACTTGGTCGCTCGAAGATGACAATGTTGCTGCCGGTGGTGCATGCTGTCGTGTTCAGTCCGCAGGCGAATGCCTGTCCTCCGCAAGGCGTCAAGGACACCTTTGCGCCGGCGTTTGCTACGTCTTGTCAGCACAATCTGACTGTCAACACGGGAGTGATGCCAGACGTACTGTCTCGACAGACGGACGAGCATTTGGAAGATTCCCATGTTTGATCCGTACATGAGGACCGGGACAGGATGCCACCTCCCGCGCAAAGCCCATTGCTCATGCAAAAAGTATCGGCGGGGCAACACGAGGTGGATTCTCCATTACTGCTGCAAGGAACATCGGTAGGGGCGACTGTCTTGTCGGGGTAGTAGCACGTCTGGGCTGTGGCGATGGAAGACAGAGCGAGGGCTAGTATGGCGGTTGTAAAGAGTGACATGTCGACCGTTGGTGATGTTCGACGGAGACGTTGGAAAGGCGAAGAAGCACGCAAGCCTAGGCGGCTGACAAGGAAACGGTCATGGAGAAAGAGTGAGCGAGAGGTTGATGCAACATGTAAGGAGGAGGAGGAGAGAAGTGTAGGTCAACTCGCCTTGGGCATTGTGGACCGTGTGCATGTGCATATCGGTCAGCCCATGCAGCTCGTGAAGCTACGACTTGGCCATGCACAAGGGCCTTTGGAGGGCAGTACCGGAGGTATCAGAAGGCAAGGGTAGCCCGATCGGGACAGAGCGGCCGTCAGCATGTTGGTCTGCGATGCTGCGAGGCGTTCGCGCGAGCTGAGCTGTTGGTCGCGGACAGGTGTTGGAAGTCTGGAGATTGAGGTTGGCGTCGACGAGTGTGTGAAAGAAGCGAATCTGGCCAGGGGGAAGTTCTACTTAGTGTCGCCAAGACGGGGTGAATCTCCACATGATCTCCAATGATTTGCCCGCCCTCTGGCTAGCGTCGCGTGGGAAGGATCGCCCTCATCTCATCTTGATTGTGTCTTCTTCCCGATCGCACTCCTCCAGGCAAGCCCAACAACCACTTTGGTGCGGCCGTCGCGAGTGGCCGACTGGTTCGTGTCCTGTCAGCGGCTCGGCCAGCTCGGAGGACCATGGTCGATGGGCAGGATGGCGTCTGACAGCAGAGTCGTGTTCTGTTCATCCATCTCATCGCAATAACACAACACGAGACGGCCCCAACAACGACACTGGCCTAACATGATTGCTCCAGCAGACGCTCGTGACCTCTCCCAGCGACGAATCCTGCGCCTCGCCTCGGCTCAGCTTCGACACTCTGCGGGACGTTAGATTGTAGGACGTGTGCAGCAGAGCTTGCCAGGATGCCGCGAGGTAAACAAATGGATTGTGATGGCGACGGCAGCGCTGGGGGCGCCACGCGGGACGAACGCTTCCTGACAGATTTCAAATCGCGTGCAGTAGCCCCATGTCTTTGGGTGTCGGGGCTGCCGCAAATTTTCTGCACGACACTCGAACGTGCGTTTGGAATCATGACGATGCTTTCTTCTTCGTACCTTATGCTGGAATGCCCCGGGGTGCCCCTTTTCCCAGGTCCCGAGGCGTCGGTCCCCTTGTTCGGAATTGGGCCTGCTCGGACTGACTCGCTAATCAACTCCGATCAAGAGCCGCCACGATGGATATCTTTTCGCCTTTTTGACTCGCCACAATACCCCCAACCCTAGATTGTCACGCCCGCCACAGACAATAGCCTCGCAAGTACGCTTCACCGCGACCGGGGACCTTTGACTGCATGAGTCAGCGTTACTCTGCTAGGTAGGTACTGACTGGGGCCAAGCACCACATTCTACTTCCGACCCACCGCCGCGGCAGCCCTCTTGGGAGCCTGCCGGAGCATCGCTATCGACCGCGGCAGACTTCCATTTTCCTTCACCCTCAGCCGGCAGAGTGCGTCGATACTCCTCTGCGTCATCCTCTTGAGCTTCGGCCGGAAGATGGACGGCCTGCACTGAGACGGAGCAACCTCTGACACGCTCTCGAAACTGACCCGAGGGCTGGGGACGTGCCGCATCGTCTCGACGATGAAGTCCCAGGTCGGTATCTGGTCGCGATGCTCGATACCATACCAGCTGACCATGTTTGCCCTCCATGCTGCCAGCGGCGGGTCACACTCGAAGCAGTCCCGATCTACGTCCTGCCCGCGGTCATGGTGCTGCCCGTCACATCGTCCAAGTGCTATCACTTGCTGACACTCTACTGTGTGGCAGATCTCACAGTGGCCACACTTGCACTTGATCAGGGCCTTGCGACACATAGCTGTGCGGTATTGCTGTGAAATGGTCTCTGTTTCCCTTCGTCAGCTTGGTCTGTGGTTCGCCATACCGTGATGGGACTCTGATGTGCCTACAAGTTGCTGCGGCGACTTGATACTAGATCTCGCTGGAATGGTAAAGACCTTATGCTTTGGCCTCCAGTCTTGCCCTTATTGTGGATGCGAGCAATGTGTTGCGAGAGAGGTCTGTAAGTCTCTTGATAGTAAGAAATGTTGGATCCATGGTAAATGGCAAGTGTCTGTTCATATAACCATCAAGCCTCTTCATTGCACACGGTCGACAGCTGCCACTCATTTATTAGCAACCTGTCACTCATCTCAACAACGGGCTCGTCCTCCCCAACATGATTCTTCCAGTGGGTTTGAGTGACACGGAAGTGTTTGGAAGCCCACGCAAAATGTACCAACCGCTTGCAATGTCACATGAGAGAAGGCGCATTTGCATACATACACGGACACACGCGTCGACATGACCCCAACATCGAATCAAATAGTAACTTGGCGAGTACAGGGGCAATCAGTTACATGACGGCCTCGTCCTCCGTCTGAGCAGGATCATGGATCCGTTGGTCGTTGGCGTGCTGCAGAGATGCAGACCATGACGTGAAGCCCGGTCTCTGCAGCAGCACTATTTCCATAGGACCCTATCAACTTGCTCCACTGACCACGCACTCTGCTCACATGCAACTCGTTTAAGCGATGTCGTACAGTCAGTGGCTGGTGAGGTGGACCCACAAGACTTCCAGCGCTACATGGGTTCAAATCCTACCCTTGATCACAGAAGCGGCAAAGCGCTTACATCGAGGAGGATTCGGCTTGGCATCAAATCCACCTCCATCAATTGCACCACACGAGCACATTCCTACACGCTCCCGTATCAATCAGCCCAGCCAGACAAGTTTCACGAATTCAGACGCTCGATGTAGAACCATGTCGTCAATGAGATTACGAAAAGTAACTTTGAGTATGTATCTTCTCTTCTACTGTCTTCCATCTCACACCTCACATCGTGCCCTCTCCACCGGGATCCGCTAAAGAATTTTCCCATCGATCGTCCTCGAATCACCCATCGCCTTTCCTTTTCCACGAAGAGAAAATCCATATACTTTCCCATCCTCTCCGCGTATTCTCGACAACCTCGCCCCGCCGGCCCCCGCCAATCATTCTCTCCCACCACCTCCTCAACCTCCCTAGTACTCCCCCCCTGGACCCTCTCTCGTAATTCCCAAATCTTAGTGTCCGATCCCTCGCATACGAGGGGATCGTCACGGTCAATCTCCGCTCCAGCGGCTGCATACTGGCCGTCGACCCGTACCACGGCTCGTTTTCGTGCAAGGTACACGAGGGACATGCGCGTTGTGGTACGGCGAGGACGCGCTCTAGGGGCTCGCAGGGGCGGTGAGGACGGTACGATGGACAGGGGAGGAGCGTCTCGGTCGTGTGGACGCAGAGGTAGAAGTTGACATGGAGGCGACACATCTTTGGTGCCTGGGTTTTTTCCCAGAAGAGATAGTTATACTTTGGATCTGGAGAGGTACGGTCTTGGGTGTGGTAAAAATGCTGATGTCTCTAGTTGGCCAGGGGGAGGACGGTGGAATATATGCTGCTGTCGCGGGGGCTGGTGACGAGAGGACGTGATGCTGTCACTGTCGTCGCCCGGCATGCATCGATACATGCGTCTCCGTACCGGGGTCAGAACTCGCAGGTATGTCGACAGATGCTGTGGCCGTCCGGACGAAGGCTCCTCACAAAGACCGGACTCGTATATCCGTGGTCCACGTCTTTGCGCACTACATGTATTGCTCATGTGGTCATGAAGCCGTCTCGAGTGAGCACAGCATGTATTGAGAAGCAAACGACTGTGGCAAGCGATGTAGTACATGGCAGTAACACGATCATGCAGAATGCAACCTCACAGTCATCACACCCGCTGTCTCTCGCACTCGAGACAACTGTCAAAGCTACGTGTGCGTGCTGGAGATACAGAATTAGTTATCGTCACCGAGACGATGATTGACTCCCTCAGACAAGATGTGTAATTAGCAATAATCTTGGATTGGGGTTCTCTAGCATATCATACTGCGTGACGTACAGCGATGCATCAATGTCTGTCCACAGGTTCCGAGATCGTAGTTCTGTACTCGCATCAAACGGGATGTGATCATTCATCAGGTCGAAGCGAACAGCTACTGACCACTGTCAGTGGGGGTGATCAGAATAGAGCTTGGTCGCGCCGTAGAGCTATCTCGCATGACTTCTACGCATTCCACTGGATGTCTCTCTAGCTGATCTCTACCCCTCTCCCTCCCTGGCCGGTCTCCGCATATATCGCGCCTTCGACACTGACACTCCTCTCCTGCACAACGGCCAGTGCTGCATCGAGACCAGCGAGTAGCCATCGAACTCGAATTCGGAAGGACCCGGACTGGGCTCGTCTGACTGGCTTGTCGAGGGCGAAGGACTGACGCTTACAGCTTCCGGCATGGGACTTGGTGTAGGCGTACGGTACCTGTTAAAGGTAGGTGGAATGACCTGACCCGGAGACCGCAACGCTATCGAAGCAGGCTGCGACATGTCCATATTTGATGCTGGAGTAATGTCAGCGAAGTGCCACCGCTCAAACAAAACACCGCCCACCTGTGCCGATCCCAAATATCAGCCTCGCATGCTGTGACAGCATCGATGAGTCCGGATCGTGCCACTCGATACTCTCCGAATCTTCCCCTGAACCAGCTTCTGGGCTCACGAACTCATCATCGGCCTCTTCTTGACAGGTCTGAGCTCGAACTCTTTCTTCCCGTAACGACGCCGCAAGCAACGCCTGCACCCAGCTTTCCTTTACCTCCTGAGGTACCGACTCAGGCACGAAGCCACCGTCGCCACCCCGTATGTACCTCTGTCCAACTTCGCGACGCTTGAATGCAGTACACTCGGGACGAGCGTGTTGAGGTATGCTACTCTTTGCGTCACCGTAGATGAGACTTAGCCATTGCTTGTCGAAAAAACACCACGTGTACTGCGCCAAGTCACTTGTCCAGCGAAACCCTTGCTTCATGACCAAGTGTTCGGTGCAGGTGCTGCAGGAGTCGATGACCTCGATAGGACGAAAGGCCGAGTCGGAGCACAATTTCTGCGGCTCGTGGTGCTCGCATGGTATGGCGAGCGAATTGAGGGTGCCGCAGAAGCAGATAAAGTCTGCGTAGATGCACATATCCGTATAATGCTGGGTGGTGGTGCTTGGGATTCAAAAGCAAACGTGATTTCAGATCTCGGGAACTCGACCAGATGAAGATGTTCTAATATGGGGGGAAAGCGAGATGTAGAACTTGCCTGACAGATATGTGACACTAGAATTGGCGTGACCGTTGATCTTTGAGGTGTCAGATCCAGTACGAGGATATTATATCGCAGCATGCCTGCCCATATCCCACAGGGAGCGTGCCTATTGAAAGACCAGATAGCCTGACGAGAGTTCAAGTCCTTAATCGCATCAATGAAACGCTAGAGAAGGGCTGCGTGTGGCCGCCCCACGCCGGTGCGATCTGGGGGGTAGCACAGCAGTAGCTTGCAGAATGAGCTTGCTAGCGGGCGCGTATGTTCGTAGCAATATTTGCATTCGAGGACACACAAGCCAGTAAGATTCCAAATGATCTCGGCTGGTGGAATCTGGCTGCTCGTTCATGCCCGAGGGCTCGGGCGGTGGCATTCCATGACAGCCATCCCACAGGCTGACTGCATAATCCTCAACAGTAAAAATCCGTAACAGCACAGCATCATGATGTGCTGTGCCTGATGGACCCAGGTGTGACCATTGTTTCACTTCCCTGCAGGCCAGCAAACAAGCCAAGTGAGGACAAGGTCGCGTATGCAATGTTCACGACTGACATATAACGCACGGACACCGCTATGTATGCGTGTAGCCACGAGAGCAGTCCAACTGATTAGCAGAAGATGCGCGAAACCAGGTTGTGCGCTGGTCGAACAAGCGACATGTGGCCAGTCGTTGAGCGGGAGGAGATGCACGCTGACTCAGCAATGCCGACTCACTTGATCAACACTTCCAGCACTCCCCCTGTTTCGACTGAGATAGAATGGAAGGAACAGTAGAATAGACGAATTGTATCCACCATAGCATGACCAAAGATAAGTTTCAGCATTACTTATCTCGTTCAGACAGTCACCAGCTGTCATAATGCTTGATGATAACAGGGTTGACTCAGGCCCGGAAGGTGTCGTAGAATCGTCATCTTTAGTCCTGATCAGTTGCACCATGACAGGCAATATCGTATCTCTGACAAGCTAATGTCGCCAGCCGTACGTGCAATGCAAGTCGAGTATGACCGGATGCTGTCGTTGACACGTTCCAGCCCGGTAGAGCCTTGTACGACAAGCTGTCTCATCGCTCAATGAATCAGTCGTTACTGGTGGTGGCTTTGCGTGTCGTCAGGGCACAAGAAAGGTCACTCAAAGTCACATGCTCGTAGCAAATGTCAATTCATCTTGCAGCTACAAGAGAGGCAAGTCTGCTGATAGCCACAGATGGAGGAGCCGTAAGATCGTACAACGGAAACCTGGCCGCTTCAGGGCCCTTGCATCCAACGAAATGCTCGAGCCGATATATGGACGTATGAGTAGTCAAGGCTCCTCACCCATGAACCCGGGCGGCGTTTCCAGTCGCTCCATCTGGTGCCGGCCAGAGACAGGCCAACAAGACCTGCGATTCAAGCTGTTGTGTGACGAGATTCCTCGGCTTTTGCTTGCCTCCAATTGCTCGGATCATGTGAGTCTTTGTGGAGGCAGGCCTAGACATCGACCTATCGGCCGACGAGATGGAAAGACACAATAGTACCACGTGATCGTCCAGACACCCGTTCTGCAATGTATTATGAGCCCTTGAATGATATATGTGCTGCGGGACCCTCCTTTGTCAGCACATAAGGGACCTTGGCTCTACTAGGAGGCATCAGGTAAGGTGTTCCGCAGACTCCTAGCTGCCCTGGCATGCGTTGTGACCTCGCCTTGATGATACGGATGACACTTTGGACACTGGTGACGCAAAAGGTTTTCTTGCACTGCTTTCAGAGTCAGTCATTTCATTGGCATCGCGGAGGCGAGGAAGTCCTGTCTTTGCCCTTGGCAACCCCGCGTGACAGCTCCTTTTCTTCCAAGGTGCCTTTCCCTTTCCACCTCACTTTTTCCTTTCCCCGCAAGCGAGAGAGCTTGCCTTCCCTTTCCGATCTGCACCAAGACACCTTTAGCCTCCGCCCCTGTCTTGTCACTCACTTGTCTTGGTTTTCCGGTGGGCATCATGGCCTTGTAGTGACAGTATCGACGAGTGGAACGATGTTTGTGTGAATTATGCGAGGCATGTAACAGTATTAAAGAGACTCGGATGGTAGGTTGTAAGAATATAAGTACCTCTCCTAGACTCTCACCCAGTCCTTCTCATAAAACCGTCGTCTGATCAATTTGATGCTCATCATGCCTTGGGGTCTGTCCAGCACTATGAGATATGCCGTCTTGGTCATAGCCGTAGCTACAGCGCCCGCCGCTGCGCAAGCGGTCCCTCCAGCGCAGCCCGAAGGCAGTGTCCTGGCCTACCCATTCGATCTGAGCCAGGTCCAACTGGGCACTGGTCGATGGTTTGACAACCAAGATCGCACCCTCACCTACTTGAAATGGATCGACACCGATAGACTGATTTACAACTTCCGTGCAAACCATGGCCTCTCTACAAACGGTGCACAGCCTATAGGCGGCTGGGAGGCACCTGACTTCCCCTTCCGCACGCACTCACAGGGCCACTTCCTCACCGCATGGGCCCAATGCTATGCACAGCTCCAAGACACAGTCTGTCGTGATCGAGCAGTGGCATTCGTAGAAGAGCTAGCGAAGGCTCAACAGAACAATGCGGCAGCTGGGTTCAACGCGGGCTATTTATCAGGCTTTCCCGAGTCCGAGTTCGACAAGCTCGAGACGAGGACCCTCAGCAACGGCAATGTTCCATACTATGCCATTCATAAGACTATGGCCGGTCTACTTGACGTCTGGCGCAACATTGGTGACACCACTGCAAGGGATGTCTTGGTCGGATTGTCAGACTGGGTTGACTTTCGCACCTCTCGTCTCAGCTACGAACAGATGCAGAGAATGATGGCTACCGAGTTTGGCGGCATGAACGAGGTGCTCGCAGATGTCTACTACCAGACGGGAGACAGAAAGTACCTCAATGCCGCTCAGAGGTTCGACCATGCTGCTGTCTTTGACCCTCTGGCCGCTGCCGACGACCGCCTCAACGGACTGCACGCCAACACCCAGGTCCCCAAATGGATCGGAGCTGCAAGAGAATACAAAGCTACGGGCACTGGCCGATACCTCGACATCGCCCGCAACGGCTGGAATTTCACCGTCGCTGCGCACACCTATGCCATCGGAGGCAATAGCCAAGCCGAGCACTTCCGCCCGCCCAATGCTATCGCGGGATACCTGACCGATGATACAGCAGAAGCCTGCAACACCTACAACATGCTCAAGTTGACTCGTGAGCTTTTCAGTATCGATCCCAGCGACTCAACATACTTTGACTTTTACGAGCATGCTCTGATCAACCATTTGATCGGCCAGCAGCACAAGTCGAACCATCACGGCCACATCACCTACTTCACGCCCCTGAGGCCCGGTGGTCGACGAGGTGTTGGTCCCGCATGGGGCGGCGGCACCTGGAGCACGGACTATGACTCCTTCTGGTGCTGCCAGGGCACCGGCGTAGAGACCAACACCAAGCTCTTCGACTCGATCTACTACCGCGACGAATCCACCCTTTTCGTCAACCTCTTCGCCCCTTCTACTGTGCGCTGGTCACAGCGCGGCGTGACCGTCACCCAGGCCACCGAGTATCCCGTCCAAGATACCTCGACGCTCCGCATCGACGGCTCCGGCGACTTTGCCATCAGCGTGCGCATCCCGGCCTGGACTTTTGGTGCACAAGTCACTGTCAACGGCCAGCCCGTCCAAGGCCTCCGCGTGACTGCGGGTCAGTATGCTCGTATTGAACGGACATGGGCCGCGGGAGACACCGTGGAGATCCGTATCCCGCTGGGCTTCCGGACCATCGCTGCCAATGACAATGCAGGCGTGGCAGCTGTCGCATTTGGACCAGTGGTGCTCTCTGGCGACTATGGCACCACTGTCCTCAGACAGATGCCTTCCCTCGACTTGGCCTCGATCAGGAGATCAGGAGAGAGTACGTTGGATTTCACCGCCATGTCTGGTGGGCAAGAGGTCAGACTCGGTCCGTTCTACGATGCTTCGGATGTCAATTACAATGTGTACTGGATGATCACGGGCAGCTTGCCCGCGTGAGGAGCCGAGGCGAAGGGACAAGCGTTATCTCAGATGCAGAAACCATGTGACGCGTGGTCGGACGGCAAGCAATGTGATGTAGAGTGTACATAGCTCAGGCGAATCAAACTGTTTCGACCCAAGAGTGCCAACGGAGAGGTTGCGCAGGTGGTCCTTGAATACGTGCCTCGATCTTCCGGGTGATCGTCCAGAAGTGCTTCCCTGCGTCTGATCATGTAGATCTAATATGCACCCCGCCGGAGAGGGTCTTGGGTGCGGAGAGGTCACGTCTCGGGTGTGGGGATCTTCGGGGCTCGTTTGATGCACAAACGTCAAGGCCTGGTGGATGTGATGACGGGAATATATGGTTCACCTCGCTTCCCGGGCCACCGTGCCAGAGGAATGACGGCGGCCCCTGCCAGTGGGTCATGGACACTGGGCGGATCACGTGCGCACTTTGGGGAGGACATGACATTGTCTTTGTCAGCGCAAGTCACAGTACCGGTATCTACTACCGTATAAACGCAACGAGAACGATCGAGCTATCGCACTTTCTTGTCCACATCGCACAGCTTAGCGCACAAGTGCACTGGTCTCGGATTTGAGGTTCACAAGACAAGGTCCTTAAACATTAGAGGGAGAATCTGTGTGTTCGGTCCGTACAGTATCATGAATAGCTGGCAGCGTTCCTAGAGCGCCTTCTACAAATCATCCATCTGCATCGACAGAAGCGACTGCTAGCCGTCGTTAGCACAAGGTCACGGGCAGAAGGATGAATACATGGAATCCGAGATATACCTTGACGAGCATCACTTCCACCAGACTGACGGTGATCTCTTGCCCCACTCCACATCCAGCCGCTCCGTATCCTCGCCCTCTCCCCTTTCCCTCCGCTCCGCCTCGTTCACCTCCCCCATTCCACCTCCCGGATCGTCCGGCCCTGAGTCTCGCTCCGAGTCTCGCATCCTCCTACGCCCTCGCTCACCCACGGCGTAAACTCCCTCTCCCCTCCGCCATGCCATCACCTCCTCCGGATCCGGCCATTCGAGCGCATTCCACCTGAAATCCAGCCAATCCGTTGTCTTCCGCATCACCGTCTGCCATTCTCCTGGCGCATGTACAGGCGAGAGCTCGAGGAAGGACAGTTCGATTCGACTGTCACGGATAGGATGGCCACTACTAGAGGCGGAGGACGATGGTGCGGAGAAGACGGAGCTGGCGCTGGAGGGCGACAGGGACGTGATGATCTGGACTATGTCGTTGGGCGGGGATACCAGTACGGCCGGGACGGGAGGTGGCGGGGGAGGCACGAGGCAGACATTGGTCGATGACGATGCTGATGGGGGACTTGTGCTCGAGGAAAAGAGGGAGGGAAGTGCTGATGGCACTGTATCGTCGTAGGGGGCAAATGTGCTGCCTTCCGCCGTGGTTGACGGCTCTGAGACGACCCTTGTGGAGTGTTCGAAGGGACTCTGGCCTGGGACGGTAGTGTAGGATGGTCCAGTCAAATTGCAGACGCAGTGTGTGGTCGGGAAACCGAAGGCGGTGGCTACGGGGCCAGAAACAGAGTGATTACAGAGAGAACAGCGCTGATACACGATGAAGCACATCGCGCTACGAGGTACCACTCACTGAGAATGTCAGTGTGCGCTGGTGATACCGTATGTGGTGAGCCTCACTTGATACAAGAAGATTTAATCAAAAGGCTGTCGATGGTGCTCGGTTGCTCAAGGTTTGTCAAGCACTATGTGTGTCTGTGATGAAATAATGAGAGAGTCTGACCTTGAGGCTGATCCCCATGAGCAATCTTATACCTCCCCATCCTCAGGAGGTATAGGAGGCGGTGATAGGGTGGCGGAATGAGATACCCAAGGAGGTATGTCTTTGACCCTCCATTCCAGGGGCCCAGCACTCTTATGCGGTCCCTACCAATCGCGTTTGCGCCACGAAGTTCCAACCAGTGACATGTAGAGAAGGGTCATGTCGGGTACCTGCATACTCTCCGCGCTTCGTTCATTGTATTTAGCGGCGCTCCTAGCAGATTTGTCGGCATCATATTGGTGCTATTAGGCGGCATCCTTGCTTGACTCTCAGATCTTACTTGTCATGACTGGACTGCGTCAATTCTTCCTCCGATTCTTTCACGACTCAAATGCACCTCTGATTGGAAGACGAGCTTGATCCTCCAGCAGAAGTGCTCCGTTGTCCCCTCGGTGTGCCGATTTCCCTTTCTTGGCTACTCTGTGTCATATCTGTGGATGTCCGCTTCGCTGGCAAGGTACCCAAAAAGCAGTCATTCGATAGACTCTGCAGACCGGACCTGATCTCGGTTCTCCCAAGGACCCGAGATGGCTCCAGGATCTAGCGATAGGATATCTGCGACCCGTGTGGGCCGCCCGCATGGACGTGGGCTTTCCATCCTGTCCCTTCCCCACGGGGACTGCCTTTTCACTCTGACCTCAGGCTCCGGGTGTGAACGTGCTCGTACACCGCCTGCATGGTGTCTATGTCAAGGTCCTCCGGGAACGGGTTGACGATACCAATCTGCTTGCCAGTTCCGCGATATCTCCGGAATGACTGGGAGGCCAGCGTGAGTTTGGCGTTTTGTTCACGGCCCAACGGAACAGTATTGCAAAGCCGTACATGAATCGTTCGCAGTCGGTCCATTCGATATGCTTTGAGCTGTAAGCTGCTGTTCACGCCTCCGTCAGGGCGCCTCATCGCCAGCTCATCTTGCGTTGTCGAACGAATGCATTTGGGCCGCCGTCAAGGTAGACGTAAGATCTGTATGGTAGTGGCGCACGACTCGATCCCGCGCGAAGGTGAGCTGGGTAAATTTGGACTGGCTCGCTCATATACGCACGGGATTGTGATTCATCGGGGACCCATTTGGTGACCGCCGACAAGGGCCCAAGTCAGGCTCCTCTGCATATGTAGCGCCTGACGCCACGTACCACGATCTCCGCATTTTCTACGACCGCCGACGACACAAATTAGATGCACGCACTGATAATTTCGATTGAGACGTGCTCCTGCCCAAGATCCTACAACGACTCAAGGTGACATGCCTTGAAAAGCGGCACGGGACACAGCATGGGGGTTGGGTTACGCATGCCCTCACTCTTTGCCACTATGCAATTGACATCAGGGTTGTGACGGCAGAATGCAGTATCAACGGCTCCGATGTAAGTCTACCTTCCTGTCAATCGTCTTGGCAATTTTCATATACCCTCGACGACCCCAGACTCGCTCATACGCAGCGCTTGTGGTTTGCCCTGGATCTGCAAGCAGGGGCGGTCAAATGTCTCGCTGACATCTTGTCCAAACCGTCTGATCGAGTACTGTCGCGCCAGTACGAGCAAACACTACACTCTTGCGAAGTGACAGAAGGGTCAACCACTTATCTCCACGTTGCGAGCCTGCAAGCCTGTCTGTCGAGGCTGCCAATGTAGATGAAGGTGTCGAAAGCGAATTGATCCGAAGGGCCCGCTGCTGTCCGGCGTACCTTCATGATACACCAGGGGAATGGACGGCTAGATCCTTGAGGTATGATCAAACTGTGATTGCTCATCGGTTTTCGCGGGGAAAAACGTGTATGGCGGCTGAGAGCGCCCTGCCACACGATTTGGCTGAATTTGATTGTCTCTTAAGGCCATGCTTGCGCGCTTGTAATGTCTCGGCAGAGGGAAGCCATGTGGTGATGATCGATAGGGATGCAGAAACAAGTCATCTAGAGGATCTTACTCATGACCCTACCTGCTTGACCATCTTCAACACGATCCTGCAGACTTTTGTTCCTGACAATGTTCTGCTTGAACTTCATCGGCCTGTCCAGCTGCTTCCCGCGGGGAGGCGCAGTCTCAGGGTCAGGTATGCCTTCTTTCCTCTTTGACTTGATCCCCTCGACCATCTTCCCTTTTTCAACATCTCTGACGAACGCTTCGTTCTCCTTCTTGGCTTTGTTGATTTCTGTCCGTAGTCTTGCTTCGCGTTCCTTGTTCTCCCGCTGGATCTGTTCCGTGAGGTCGTCCCACTTGAAGCCTCTAAGGTACTTGATGTTCCACATATCGTCATGGTAATAGTTTCCTTTCTTCCCTCCAATAATGTTGCCATTCAGGACATCTGCAACCATCTTCGCGTCTTTCTTTGACAAGAACTCGACCCAACCATCGACATAGGAATGCTTCTTGTTACCCCCCGACCGCTTCCGTCGTGTATACGTCGCATGGTCCTCGGGCGTAAGAAAAAGCTTTCCGATTTCCCCATACGGCGAGAGATAGCTTCGCACGGTTGCTGGCTTCATGAACGGTGGTATGCGGGATATGTAGACGACGCCCGTCTTCTTCTTAGATTTTGTACTTGGTCCTGTGCGACTGGACGGGACGCCGGTGAGTTCTGCGACATCTGACCGCAAAGACCCGAGTGTCGAATCGTTCTTGTCGCCTTCGCCGTTTGGGCTACCATCATCGCTGGGTTCGGCCTCCTGATCTGTATTGTCCTCATCCGGAAACCGTGGAAATCGATTGTCGCTTTGCGGCACCTTCTTTGAATATGGAGTGCTTGAGTGAAACTGCGCTACCGCTGCTTTATCCGAGTCCTTCCCGTCCTCTGACTCCGGCTCCTCGGAATCAAAGCCTTCATCTATCTTGCGGCGTTTGGTCGTTCGTGCGTGGATGTGCTGTTTGCTCCTCTCGAAAGCCTCATCGTCATCGCTCTCCCTGTCGAGCTCCTCCTCACTTTCCGCTTCCAGCCACTCGTTCCGTTTGCGCGACATCGTCCTCGTCGGTAGAGACGCTGCTTGGTAGAAGAAGGTATGGACTCTACAAAAACTTTCCCCAGACGTCATTCCGAGCCGAGATTTTGCCGGAGCTCCATGTTCCTCGACCTGCTCGACCATCCCTTGTATAGTGACCTCCCGTTCCTCAAGCGTGTCGTTTTTCTCAATATCCAACACCGTGTACCCATACAATGTGCGTAACCGAGTCTGACAGCTGTTGTCGATACGGAATTAGTCACCGATATTCGACTGGAGTGCTCCAGGCTAGACCTATCAATGCCCCCGTCCCTCACCGCGTACTATGGCGCTCATCGATCTACCCTGTTCCGTGAACCAGTTGACTTCTCCTTCGTAGCGCTTTCAGGACTTGCAAGTAATATGGTCAACGAGGGTGAATTTCGGTCGTGAACACCACTGTACCAGTAGGTACCGGAAGGCACGAACAAGAGAGCCAACTGGCTTGGCGAGATCACTTTCCTGCTAGTACAGGCCTGTGACATGCACAGCGCAGTTGAGTTTCGCTTCTGGGAGTAGGAATCCCATTCGTTCGCCATCCTCCAATTCAGTGGTCACTAGACTAGAAGCATGGATCTTACCTTGCGCTGCAATAATTTACAGTGCCGGCAGCCAGTCCCAGAGCGCGCTATCATAACCACTTGCTGGTAAGAGCCCAATCTCGAGACCATTCGAAGTGAACTCACAGGCAAGATAGCCACATATTCTGCGAGTCTTGCTCTGACCAGCTTGGCCTAACAACAGCAGCCTTGAACAATCGAACCTGCCCTGCATGTCAGACCCACCTTGGAAATCTAGACGACGCCATCCGGACAAATCTCAACCCTACAGAGGACTACAAGACTAGCGTTCTCGGGGGTCTATCGCCTAGCATAGTCATGGAATGCGCAACGAGGGCGATGAGCTTCTTCAGTTATCAGGCTGTCCAAGAGATGTAAGCTGTCAGTTATCAATTCGCGATGTCCGTGGCTGAATTGCAGTAGTCATTATCAGAACGCTACTGTACGGCAAGTTGCGGATAGATTTGAACAACTCCAGAAGGAAGCAAGAGCTACGTTAGAGGACGCTAAAGGTCGACTTGAGGCACTCAATAATCGCTTGACGGGTTAGTCCTGGCACTCGATAACCCTTGTACGACACTTACTCGTTGCAGCTGCTGATGAGGAGCGTGACGATCTTATCAGGAAGAACGAGGAACTTGCTGAAGCGTATCGCAAGAAGGCAAAAGCTCACGCCCACTTGCAGCAGCTTTACAACAAATTGAAGGGCCAGCAAGATATTACACTCGTTGAGCAAGCCGCGGCCGACCATGTCGACCAAATGACACGCGGGGCCAACCCCGGTGAAATGCCGCCACCCCCTGAGCGGCCTGCGCAGGCGCACATGGCAGCAATTCGATCACCAAGCATTCTGTACAATCAGCGTCATCTCGGAGGAAGCAGTGCTGGTGTAGGTGCCCATCAGTATCAGCCTGGGGCTAGAATCGCCGGTCGAGGTAAGCCATTTCCATCAGTCTGAAAACCTTACATTGACGACTTAGGTTCGGACGGGAATCTCACCCCAGCCGCCCAACGTCACCGTCTTGGAGTTTCGCCACGCAATAACAATGCTTCCCTATACTCCCGTACTGGACCAAACCTGGGAACGAGCGTACTGCATCCCGCACCGGCTCGAGCCCCTCTGAGGAATTTGGACCCGACCATGAATGGCATGCCTGGGAGCTCGCAGGGCATGAGTGCTGGGGCGAAAGTAAGCAGGCAGGTGGGCGGGCAGCAAGCTAGTAGAGCTGCGCATACAGGAATTAGGAATTTCGACCAGTCACACTTCCTGCTGAGATGAAGGAGGCCAGAATCAGAGGCGAGGACCGTGCCGGCCCAGTTCATAGGCATGGATTAGGGCATGCTGCTTGTTGTGCCTACAAAGCATTTGCTTACATCATCGGTGGGTAATGTAGACAGACACACAAACATGTCGTTCGCATCTCGCAATATGCTCCTGATGCTGCGGCTATCAAAAATCCACCTCGGCAAACTTTCCTCCTGACCATTGCCCCACTTCGACGTCTTGACTTGCAATCTTGCTTCCCCTCTGCACATCATATCAAAACGACTGTGACCAGTGTTGCCCGCAAATATGGGCTCCGAAACCACCACGTACGTCTGCCGTGCCTCTGCATCCGCGTCTCTGACTTGCATAGACCCCTCCCCCGCATCCGCGCCTGCCTCTTCGACATGGATGGCCTCCTGCTGGACAGCGAAGACAAGTACACCGAGTGCACCAACGCCGTACTCCACGAATATGGCCGTCCCTCTCTTCCCTGGTCCGTGAAGGCCAAACTCCAAGGCCGTCCCGGTCCTGAGGCGGGCAAGATCTTCCACGATTGGGCCCAGCTCCCCATCTCCCACGAGGACTTCCTGGCGCGACAATTGAAGCACCAGGCGGAGCTTTTCCCGACGTGCGCCCCCCTGCCCGGCGTAGAGACACTGTTGAAGAATCTCAAGGGGACAGATAGGAACGAGGTCCCAGATCGGGTATACCTGGCACTAGCGACGAGTTCGAGGAAGGAGACATTCGAGTTCAAGACGGCGCATTTGAGCGAGCTGTTCAGTGTCTTCAAGCAGGAGAATAAGGTTCTTGGAGATGATGTGCGGATACCGAAGGGAAGGGGGAAGCCGTGTCCGGATATCTATCTGTTGGCGCTGGAGACGGTGAATCAGGGGATACGGGAGCGGAGAGCGAAGGGGAGTCAAGAAGTGGAGGTCAAGCCGGAAGAGTGTTTGGTGTTCGAGGACAGTGTGCCTGGCGTAGAGGCGGGGAGGAGGGCGGGGATGCAGGTGCTTTGGGTGCCGCATCCGGGGTTGTTGAATGAGTACAAGGGTAAGGAGAAGGAGGTGCTTGCTGGTTCTAGTGGGATGGAGCATGCGGAGTTGAATGCGGCTGGTGACCAGAGTGATATGTTGAAGGCTCCAGGCAAGATCGATGATGGCTGGGGACGGCGGATCGAAACCCTGGAGGCGTTTCCGTACGATGTATATGGGATCAAGATGTAAGTTTCGCGTCCCTGTCTGCCCCGCCCCTGTGCTTGCTGACACGTAATAGCAACGATGCAGCATCAACCGGCAAGCTGTGATGCTGTCATATGTCTGATAATACTAGGCTTAGGTAGGTACCTTTTTGGTTTCGACCCTTGCAAGTTCTACGAAGTGCTTTGCGCCGACGTAGCCGTGTCATAAGATCGTGATGCAGAGGCACACGACACGTGTCAAACACGCTCGGGTTGAGGCAGAATTCCATCTGAATTGCCTCCCACGCCCTCTCTCTCACTTTGATGGCTCATATTTCGAGATCGGAAACTCCGCACTTTGTCTAGGATCGATCCTTCTGTTGCCGAATGGCAAGCCTTACCAATACGCCACCGCCGGATCTGTTAACATGTCGAGACACCATAAGTCACACGCGGGCCGTGACAATGCGGGTTTCACTGCCGCCGTCGGGCCCATGAAGAACGTCGGTTGCGCAATCTACGTCTTCGCACGCCAAAGCCATCATCGGTCAAAGGTACAGAATCAATTCATACTTGGAAGTTTCAAAGAAGTGGCAACGATTACGTAGTGATTCATGTTGTTTCCAACATCTGCCCTAGAGTAGTAGCCGATGAGACTAAGATAGAAGGATAGGGTAGCTACGCTGGGTGGGTGTGACCACAGCCCAATCTCCTCCGCTTAGCCCAAAGCTGGCTGTAGTGAGAGACTTGAAGATAAGCATACAGAATAGGCGAAGATGATCCAGTATGTGTCCGCCGCTGAGGCCATGGTCTTTCCTTTCCCTTCCCCGCTCAATCGAATGCTTAGGGAAGAAGAGATCGACATAGGAGATCCGTCCGATTTCGTCACCAGCCCATCCGTCCACCCACGTGATGCATCCGTAACGTGTCTCCCAACACTGATCGCGTTTGACCTCCTCAGATCATCCCACCTTCCATCCCCCGTCCCTCACTGACACTCGCCTTCCTACTCCGTCCACCACTTGGCAACACCACCCCGTCCCCGCTCCCTTCCCTCTCCCTGAACCCCCCTGGCGGCACGTATACCCCCTGCTGCAATGTCTCAGGCGGCATATTCGCCCTAATCTCCTTGGGCAGCCTGACATAGCCACTAGCGCTTCCCTTCCTACTGATCTCCTCCCCCTCACCAAACCCACTACTCATCGTCGCCCCCATCGCACTCCCGCTCCTCCCTTCCTGCGGCGCCGTACCAGGTCGACTGATCCCCAGACCCGGCGCAGTGCCCTGCCTACCGATCCACCCGGTCTGCGCCCCAGCGTACTCGAACGGAATCTCCGCCGTCCCATTCGTAAAAGTCCCGCTCCCACTCGCACTCGTATCGTACGGACTCCTCGCCCCGACCCGTAGACTGCTGGCGCTTTCGCGCCGGCCGTGCGCACGGCCCAGCGACCCCGTCGGCCCCGGCGGAGCGTGGCCCGGGAACGAAGGCAACACCGTCTCGTACGGGCTTTGACTGATTGGTCCGCTGATGGGAGGGGATTTGTTGTTGCTGCGGCTCGTGGAGCGCATGCGTTCTGTGACGGTGCGGATGCGGTTGCCGAAAGACTTGCTGTCAGAAATGGAGCCGCGGCCGCGGCGGTGTGACTGGGTTGGCGAGGCGGTGGAGGCGCGCGGAGCAAGAGGGGAGTGGGTGCGGGAAGGGGAGGTGGCGGGGTCGAGGGAGATGTCTATGGTGCCCTGCGAGGAAGGAGGCGCGGGGATCGGTGGTGGGGGAGGTGGAGTAGCCAGGTGTTGGAGCTCGGGGAGGAGAGGCGGGTCTTCTGTGGGTGCGACGGTGATAATGGTGTCGTGTAGGGTTTCGTCAATGCTGGCGGTTACGATAGGTGGTGATCTTTGGTGAGGGGAAGGCAGAATAGGTAGGTCAGCAGTCTGGGACCGACTGTGGCCACGAAGCGAGTCACGGCGGAAGACGGGAGGCTGTGCTGCCTTGTACTGCTGCCGATGAGCTGGGTGAATGTCATTCCGTTCGAGAGGTGCGGATGCGCATCTGGGTTCTGGTGCAGGCTGGGAGTAAGTGGTACTCGGCAGGAGCGGACCCAATTGATCTTCCTGTGGAGAGTCGTGCAGTGCAGGGATAGGCGGGACTTCCGGGATCGTCTCACGAGACTCAGCCATATACCTCGGATGCATCAAGGCTTTTGGTGTCGCAGGCAACCCGATCGGTGTTGAGGGTGCAGCGATACCAGAGGTACGCAAGGATGGCCTCGACATGGAGTCTGGATCCACTGACTGACTCCGTGATGGATTCCCGGAATATGGCGGTAGGAAAGACGTTGGACTTTCGCCGAGCTCAGTGTGATAACGAGGAGCCATGTTTGGCCGCTTCGTGATCTCACTGGGCATGGGTACCGCCGGGGCAGAGGGTCTTCTCACTAGTGATAACCGCCTCTCCTCGAGCTCTTTTGCTGCAAGTTCCTTGCGACTGAGGGCTGCACTCTTTGAGGGTTGGTTGGCGGGAACCAGACCTAGTCCGCTATCCTCCCGCATAGCCTTGTTGATTTGATCGGAATTCGCGGTCACCCGTGCAAGAGAGGCAGCTCTTCCAGTCTGTGGCTTCCTGCTGGCGCTTCTCAACCTCACCCGTCTACCATCGCTGTTGGTCTCATCATCCTTCTTGTCGGTCATACGAGGTGATACAGGCAACGGTGACGATGGTGAACGTCCCACAGACCCTTCACCCCGCTGATGGCTCCTGCCGCGATCCCTCGTGACTTTGTCCGGACTACGCATGCGACTTTGCTCTCTTCTCATGTGCCTCATATTACTGCGACTCCTAGTCCTTCCCGCATCATTCGGAGACTGAGGGCGTACTTGCTCACGACTTGCAGCCGCCGCAGCCTGAGTGGCAGCGAGAACCTCGTCGGGTGACATTGGGACCGGAGATGAAGGTGATCTCTTCGCGGGCCGTATGTATTTGACATCGTGTCTGCCACGACTCTGAGACCTCTCTTTCCGCTGCCGTGTCCTCGACTCGGTCCTCGGCTTGCTCCTTTCACGTACAGCTTTGGCAGTGACTCTGGCCTGCTCGAGGCTGCTGTAGTACGGCTCGATAGCACGGCCTTTGACACTGCTGGAGCTTCCGGCTGTAAGAGGCGGACTTGTGGCTCCACTTCGACCGGTCAGACCGGACGCCATGCTCAGGTTTGATCGAGAGGTGGCATGGGTCGATAGGGCGGGCGAGGTTGTGTCGTGCCCATATGCCGTCTCGTATACTTTGACCTCCAAACCGTTCGGCATACGATCCCGCGAGCCGTTACGAGTATGATTCTCTTCCCGAAGACGGTGGAAGACTCCAATGGCTGGCGATGGGAGATGACCAGGATCACTGACTTTCCTCTCGGCAGGGGTGTATTTGGCAGGACTCAGGGTCTCGGGCAGATTTGTACCCCCAACAGAGGACACTCGTCGATGCGAGTGCCTCATCACTGTAGCTGGTGTGTCGCCTTCCATGACTGTCGAAACAGCAAAGTCCCGAGAGGCTGTCTGCGGCGTCTCCTGGGGTGTCCTAAACCTCTGATCTCGCGATGCCACGCGTCTTCTACTAAATCCACCAGGCGTTGCAGTGCGAGCCGACCTGGCCGACGCCGGGTCGCTGGCTTTGCGAGCTTCGCGCAGCCAGGTTCCTTGACCGCCGGGTGACAGAGCAGATTGGGCGATGGGGGTGATGCCGGCCCCGATGCTATTCATGGGCGTCACGTCATCCGCCTTGGGCAGCAACGGAACGCCCCTGTCGCCAAAGGAGGTGATCAGCTTGAGTGAGGCATTCTTTGCCATGAACCTTGCGGAAGGACCTGCAGATGGTGGCGATCCAGGGGGACTCAGGGATGCCGGTCCTAGAACCTGCTCCTTCTGTGCAGCGTAGATGGCATCCTGTGCTCGAGGCGAAAACCAAGGTCCTGTCGTCTCTTCGCTCGTGCATGAGAAGATCCTCACTGCCAGCTCAGGTGAGCCGGTTTTGACCGCAACTTCACCCCACTTCCTCAGCAAGAAGCATTGCCTTTCCCAGTTTGCTGGCATAGTCAAGCAAGTCAGTAGTAGTGCTTCCATGTAGCATTTCTGCGAAACGTAGGTTTCAATTGCATCGTCATGCTCTCCAAGTCCAAGCAAGATAGCTACTGCAGGGTGTACGTCGCCCTTTTCGAGCAGGCGCTGCACGAAGGCTTCGCCAACCTTCTTTTGCGAGTCCTTGCCGATCGAGCCAAGTGCTAGTAGCATCCAGTCCGAAGACGTCATGGCTTCGGTGCCCATCATGGATACCATAGAGTCGGTACTGAGCTCGCCAAGCCACTTTGCCAAAAGTACGGCTCGACTTGACCCAGGAGCGTGGCGAAGCTTCTCGTCGCGAATGAGAGGTTTGATGTCATCATTCCAGCCAAAGACGACGTGCAGCATTTCTCTTCGTAATAGGTCCGGCGTTCTTGTGCCTTCTCCGTAGTTGGGCGCGCGGAACGACACGTCCTGTAGCCTAGATCTCGTGATTGGGAACAGGTCAAGGATCTCGCTGGGGGTGCCGTCTTCCGGACTTCGCATGACTTCTCGTCTGAGTAGAGAAGATCGGTACGAGGTACTCGAGCGGACAGATGTTGAATCCCTGGGGCGTGGTAGCGACTGTCCCATCGAAAATTCTGTCCCACTCTCTCGAGATACTGTAGACGCTCTCGAAGATGGCTTGTCGTAGAGATACTTGGGTAAGCGGCGGCTATTGGACGACTTTGAGCTGGTAGAGGATCTGCTCGATCCCGGACTTAATGGCGCTAGGCGGTCTCTTCTTTCTCGCTCCTCCTCCATGTCATCCACCTCATTTGTCATTCGCTGTAGAGGAGACATGGTCTGTTTCCCGTTGTCACTAGCTTCACTACCGCTCAACGAAGGCATCACTGCTTGTCGAGATGCTGCTCGAGAATCTCCGAGCGATCCGGGTGGAGATGGTGGGGGATTGGCAGGGATGTGCTGTACGCTTTTGACCAGAAAGGCATCACCATCCGGGTTGAGATCCCACTGCTGAACCATCCAGTTTTTGTGCACCGTGAATAGCGTTGAAGTAGGACCGAAATTGCAAATACCAACCAAGCCATCCGGTACGTTCAATGGAGTGATCATGACCCTTTTGGTCCGCATGTCGTGCAATCGGGTGCGGCGATCTGAGTATTGCACGACCCTGCCGTTCCTCGACCAGCCAAACCAGTTTGGTCCGCTGACAATGCCCTCGTCAAGCGAAATGATACGGATCGCCATACATTGGTGGTTCTTCCCGTCAGGCTTAGGAATGTTCCATACTCGAAGATCTCCATCAGCGGTTTGTGTGGCGAGCATGTCGGTCTTCTGACGGCCGCCGCCTCCGTGCCATGCTATGGTAGTCACTGGCGAGGGACGCCGCTGCGTGGACAATGTGTGGTGTATGGTGAAGCTGGGGCTCACCGAGATGATCATGATAGATCCATTCATGTATCTGTGATGGTCAGTCAAATAAGAGGCCAAAGGGAGAATGTAACCCACCCAACCGCAAAAGTCGTCGAGTCGGCCGCAGGAGCGATCGCAGTGATGGGATCAAAGATGGTCCTGACAGACAGGTGTTCGGAGGTCGCTGGGTCAAAGTGAATGATGTTGCCGGTGGAGTTGCCTATACGATCAGCCGCAAGCCGATTTATTGATAGATTCGGACGTACCAAAAACCACATTGCCATTCTTCATCCATGCCGCGACCTTTATGGGCTCGTAGGCGGCAAATCGAGCCACTTCATGTCCACTCTGTAGGTCCCATATAATGGCCGTGTTGCCCACATCATAGCTGACCGTAAGCCTGCCATTGCCTCTGTCGCTGACATTGTCCACCGCGATCCAGGCCACATCCTCCATATGCTTGTCGAATCTCCTCTCTATTGCCAGTGTCCCGTGCCTAAGGCACAGTATCTGACTGCCCTGCCCCACCAGAACATACTCTCCGGTGGTAGCACATGCCTGTAGCCCCTGGTCGGCATTCTCGGGCGTCAATGTCGGCGCGGGAGCCGGGTGTATCGATGCGCCGGAGTTCTTCGAGGACTGACTTTGCCGTCGAGCCAGACCAGTAGACATGTTGCGACGCACTGAAGGAGGGTCAGTGGGACTCGAGGTGGAGGTAGAGGGTCAAAAAGGTGGTCTTGTCCCACGCTGCTTCAACAACGTGGGACGGGGCCGCAGGTGGCTTAGGACGTACCAGATGTGCGCGCTACACAAAATCGGGGATGTTGTTAGACATGCAATCAGCAAGGGTCAGGTTACATAGGGGTGTGCTTCTGTAACCGCCGGAAAGATGAGGGAAGCGGCGGGCGGCGTTGGCGCAATTCATGAGAGAAGGGATCGAAGAATGGTACAGGGCGCTTGTAGGTAAATACCTTTTAGATGCGATGTAGTAAAGAAGCGAAAGAGGGAAAGCTTCAGGTCCGAGCGGTTAATTAGGACATCTTAAAGGTTGGACTGGATGTCCTATGAGGTCGGACAAGAGACGATCAATGGCACAATTGGATGAGGAGCAAGCCTCGCACTTTGAGGGAACGCAAAGGGTTGTCGGGGAGGCTAGAATGGCGCCCGGTCGGCTGCAAGCACATTGCTGGAAGAGCGCATGGATGGCTGGAGGACGAGTGATGCTCGATATGGATGGAGTTGGGCGTCAGTCGATATCATTGGTGGGATTGAAGGACGCTAGGATGACGCTAGCCGCGAAACCCTTGACTGACAGCAACGCAGGTGGAGCAGTGGCCCTTGATGTCGCTGTCACTTTTGAGTCGTATATGATGCAGCTACAGCAGCCATAAGTATGTCTAGAGTGTGTGGATGTGGTGGGCCACGTCCACGACCCTTCGCTTGACAGCCTTGCAGCATTTATCCCATCCACAATTCCGTTTCTTCCAGGAGTGCATTTTCGTCACGCAGGGAGCAGTCAATAGCTTGGAATTATGGGAAGACTTGTCATGTTCCTGTCACGTTCTCGCAGCCCGTCACCGCCTCGGAACAGGTGATCAACGATGTAAGCGGCGCCGACTTCGGCAAGAGGAGGTGATGAAGCAAGGGGATCAACGTGCTGGCAAATGCTGCCTTTCTGTCTTCCCATTCGCAGGCTGCGCCTCTTATCATTTCAACGTCTTCGCCTCACTTGGTCTTCTAGAAGTCATGTGTGCTGGCATGACTCTGGAGAGAAGCGGCCTAAGAGATCCAAGATCTGCTGTCCAAGATCTTTCCTGTGGTTCCGTGGTTGTGCAACGTCCGGCGCAGTGGTTCCGAAGACCTTACTGACGGATCTTTGGCACGAGACGGCAGCTGGAATGGCGCACACCCTTTGCGGTGATGTACCGTTGGTTTGATTGAATCTGCACTTTGTACCTGCGGATCTGCGAATCGAAATGTTTGTCGGATCGCATTGTGTAGACCGTGTCTGGTTTCGAGAGCTCGCAAAGGCGTGTGAAGGGGAGTGCAGGATACGAGATGAAGAGTAGGAGAACCAATTGACGTCGTCGTCTAACCGCCGGCTCAAAACACGCTAATGCAGCCTACCACGGGGGCATCCGCCGCAAGCACTCACAGATCCTTTTTGGGAATAGCCCAGATCTGACAACCGAATTGCCAAGCATACCACCTTCGCTTTCCAGAATTGATGCCCAGCTAGAGGAGCATCAATTCGTCGAGCGATACGCTCAAGGTGGGTCCTCCAGTGCCGACATGCGAGTATATAGTGCTCGTTCGGTACTTCATCGCGCACGTACAGCTCGTCACCAGATTTGCAACTCGCTTCACATGCATCTTCCCCGTAATAAGCCTTACCGCTGCCACTCTGACTTCTTTCAAGGTCTCCTCACCGCCATGCTGCGGACCGAGCAAGCTATCCAATGCAGATAGACTTATGCCAAGGATAAGGCCCAGGACGAGATGTCACCATGGGGCGGCAAAATAAGGCTCGAACTTTTGACTTTGTTCACAATGATTTCTATTCCAAGCATCGGCACATTGCGTATCCTGCTTGGTGATTCACATACTCTTGAAAGACTACGAGGAACAGCTTCAAGATCAAGACACTATCGTCTCTTTCTCCGACGCCGTCATGTCATGGCGACCACTATATCGCATCTTAGATTCCTGTTGTCGGACACTATCCCCCTCTACAGTCCCTCCACCTCCCAACCTCGCATAGCTACGTGGCGTCAGTTCGCTTCTTTCAAGAGCCGATGGACATCTGATAATGGGCGTGATATCTGAGCTCATCGCCTGCTGAACCGGTATGGGTCTACAGCCTACCGCGAGGTCGACTACTGCCCGCAGATTATCCTTCAAGCCTTGAGAACTGCGAGTGAAGGCGCAGACATGGCTGTAAGAAGTTCTGGCATCCGATGATCGCACAGAGCCCGTAAGAACAGGTGGGTACTATGCCGAGCGCACTGTCCCTGGCATTCACGTTCTGAGAATGTCTGCTCTGCCAACCACTAGGGACGGGATGGACAGCATCCGGAGTCTGGAGAGTCACTGCTGTGAACAAAGCATCCCACAACGTGTCGGGCGGATATGACAACGACCATAGCATAGTATAAAGCAAGAGAGCGAAGGTATGGTTCAAGACTCGATAGATTGCCGAAATTAGCTACATGTACCCAAGTACCAACTACTATCTATCCCCTGCTGCCTTCCAAATATGGACCGTCCTATTCAAGGAAGTGGGTCAAGGGTATCATCCAAAAATATGCAAATAAGACGCTGCGCTCTGCATACGCGTCGTAGGGATATCGTCGTTCAAGATTCATGAGGTGTCGGAGAAAGGGTGGTTCGCTGGCCAATGCTGTAAAAACGAAAGGAGGGCTATGATGCTGTGGTAGGCTGGACTGGATCCGAGGCTTGGGTTGGTGATGGCGGCGACGAGGACCGACCGACACATTCCGGATGGTCGGGTAAAAAAGGGTGTCGGATACAAATTGGGTGGGGGTGGGTTACCGGACCCTGCTGATCCGTGTGGGGTGGGATTACCCACGGTCGGATAATCTCAATCGTCGGGTATCGAGACGATGAGTCAACTCAATGACTACAGGGTAGTCTCGCGGATGACAGGCAGTGCTTTGCTGGCTCGTCGGGAGGTGCTGGTCTTCTTCGGTGATTTTTTAAAGTGCACCTTGGGTTTTGGCAGAGCGAGCTGAGGCATTGGTTGTGGTGCGGGCATCAGCCATTGGTGGGCCTCTCGGGGCGGTGCGGGCGCCTCGCTAAGGTAGGGCAGTTCCGAGCTGTCTTCTTCCAGACCGAAGAGGTCTTCGTCACTGATGTAGGACGATGCACTGTGACGATCGGGTGGAGAGTAGAGACTTTCGTGCTTCGGCCATGACGGGAATGCCGTAGCTGAAGACTGGTGAAAGGTGGAGGATGCCTGGGGAAAGATGTCGAGCAGGGCGTCGGATCCGCCCGGGGTGAAGCCGATGGATATGGCGTGGGTTCGCGGTGAGTGTTTGGTCGACGAACTCGTCGACGAGGATGAGGTTGTGCTTGAATAGGAAGACATGGTCGATCGTCTTGATGTGAATGATGCGAACATGGTCGCGAGGTACTGGCAGGGAATTTGTACTACTGTCAAGCCTGTTCTGAGAGGTGAGGCTTGGGCCGTAGTTGTTATTTTGAGAAGGCTGCAGAAGCTGAATCGCTCCCAGCAAACGGCTGTGTATTATATCCCGGCCTCGAACACTGGAGCTGGGGAAGGCTGGAGAGTAGCAGATGTTAATCGTTCGTTTCGTGAAGAGTGCGTTTCGAATGTGTCAAAATGAGGACAGGCAGGGCTATCGGTCCATATGTATAAGGTGTCATGCTCACCCCCCTGGTCACCGCCTGAAGGGACGGTAAATTTCGGACGTGACATGACCAAAGGCTGGAACATGCAAGGGCATGCCAAGCTGCACACCGGCTAATCATCATGCGCTCTCTCCTTGTTGCGGTCAGGAAGACGACCCGACGAGCCAATCGGATTTCCCAGAGTGCATCACCGCATTGTGCAGATCTGGTCTAGGGCGCGTGGGATGGACGGTGGGATGGACGGGATGGACGTGATTGACAGGTCTGGAGAAGGACAGACGAGACCACTCCGAGGCTATCCCCACCGGCCTGGCAACAAGCAACGCGCTCCCACAACGGTCAAAAGAAAGAACCCCCGTCGCTTTTTCCTCCGCGTTTCCTGGCCGTTGCACTGTACAGGGTATGGAGATCGGGGCGAAACGGGCAGGTCCCCCTCGCCCTCCGATTGACCTCTATGAAGCCGTACAACAACCACAATGAATGAATCGTCCGGAAATGACAGCGTCAATCTCTTGTGCCACTGCCACAGCGCATGCAAGGATGTGCGTAGCACTGTCGACGTGTCGAGCTGTGTCCCTGTGTTCTAGATGATACAAGCATGCCAGGTCACCGCCCAACACGGCCTGTGACCGCCACTCTGGCGTGACCCCCTGTGGACAAGTCATTGGTCGGACAGGATGCAATCATTTGAATATAGGGCGCTCCTCCGGCCGGTCCGTTGGAAACGTCCTTCCGGCCGCAGAACGATGCAGGGTTGCGCAAAGAAGAAACCAGACGATGCGCGCTGGACCCGTCAATCCGGGGTTCCGCGCGTGGGCTCGACAGTGCGTTTACTGTATCTTTATCTCATGCATCCATCCCATGCATCCCTTCCGTCTCCCCGTCCAGACATGCTGCTTATTTCACAGCACATGTTGCTGCAGGTCAAAGCGACACGTTCGGTCCTCTCAACATTAGGCCCCGGCCTTCTCATTTCCCACGGTGCCATGGCTGTCTCGACCTCCTGAAGATCAACGGCGGCCGTGTCCTTGTCCTTGCCCTGTCTTCCATTCCTGATGACCTGGCCTCCGCCTTGCAGCGATCGCGCCTGTATCACTCGATCGATCACAGGTGACACCTTGAATTGACCAGTGTCGAATTTGCGATCAATCTGGGTGAGCTGCAGTGCTTCGCATCGAGCTCTTGCCGCTCTCGGAGTATTCCCGACGAATCCCAAACCCGGATCACATGTCTCTGCTGGACAGTGTACGACACCGACCTACGACACCATGGCTCATGTACGGAGGCCGTTGCCGTTTGTTACCTCTCTCTATACATTAGACTTGCATCCAGATGGCCCAGAGGCAGAAGGAGTTGCAGCGTTATACTCCCCCACCCCACGCAAGTGAAGATGAAAGTCACAGATCTTGCCTAACGATCACATCCTTCGCAAGAGGGTGCAAGCGTGACGATTGATCTCATGACATCTGCGCTCAGGCGTTTGTGGTGACTTTCTGTCCCTGCCTAGGATGCCTCCTCCGACTTGTTCTCGTCACCATCAACCTTGGTCCAACAATCGACGTCATTGAATTTCAACACCTCGTTACCCCACGATGTCCATCCCGACACAATGTATCTGGCGAAGATCTCAAGACCTCGGTGAGTGTCCGGTAAGGCAAAGACTCTCTGCAACTCTTGCTTCAGGCATGGCTTTCGGGAATGTATATCCGGCACAGCAAAGATGACTCTCCTCTTCACATCGCGTACTTCGCCCTGAGCTTCATTGCCTTCGGTACCTGCGATACTTTTCCTACCAATGAGCAGTACTTCGTAAGGTTTTCTCCAGATCCCCTCAACAGGCAAGACCGGTTCTCCCCGTTCCGTGACCTTTACCCATATCCATTCCTCCACTAGCTTGACGCCCCAGCTCGAAAATAGTCCGTCCTCCTCCGAGAGTACCAGCTCTCGAACAGATGGCCTATTAGTGATCCATACAGCCACGACGCCACGCTCTGCAAGCATAGGTGCCACATCCACGTCGAAGAGGAGCTGACGTAGATGCCACATCGAATCTGCCACGTCGTAATGACCCCCACCGCTCTTTTTCCCTCGGGCAACAGATTTGTTCGGCCAAGGAGGATCCATGAGGATGAGGTCGAATTGGTGAGCGCTCCTTCTAGACTGCGCATGCTGGAGTATAGCTCGATAGAACACTCGTGACTGCTCGCAATGCGAGAGGAAGAACGAGCACCGCGATGGTATGAGATAAGAGGTATGGCCGGCTTGGAGTGTAATTGTGTGATCGTGATCATTGCAGACAAAGCGGTTCGTCACCTCTCCTAGGTCATATCGAGCAATCCGTGGAGCTACTTTCGGCTCGAGTGCGAGGACCAAATCGTCCCGTGACCTGCCCTGCGTAGGTGATACCGACTCTCTCTGTCTCTTCCGACCCGCAGTGAGCACATTTCGTGGCAAGCAATACGGGCCTGAGAATGTCTTCTGGAGCGAAGAAGATGCCTGCTGTATAGCAGCCTGATACCCAAGCTCATATTCTGGGGTTGGGCCCACATTGGCTTTTGCCTTTGCGGACTTTGGCTCGGTCGATGGCCATGGCTTGCTCAAGGGTGCACATGACAGAATCCCCCTGTGGTTCGGCGAGGAGCTCTGGGCTATTTCGATAGATGCAGGAATATCGACTACCAGTATGGTGCCATCTTCGGATTTATAGAGGACACTGCTCATCAGACTGGTCCTGGGCGTATTTGTCGTCCAAATCTATCACAAAGACCGACAACGACACTCCTAAGTCCGCCCTAGGAAGTACTGCTCCAACATTGTACACAGATACGCTGGGAAACGGAACGCATGGTACGTGTCGAAATCAAGCGGGGGCGGGTGCAGCTCCAAGAGGAGTCCTGTGGCTCTGTCTGTTGGGCACGCATCATTGCTGCGTCGAGCGGACATCCGAGGGAACACTTTCTATGCTAGATTCTGTTCGAATTTATGCCTCAGAGCTCCAGCGTGGAAGGCCTTCGTACTGATCGCAGCCTGTTGCTGCATGTTTGCCAGAGCAAGATATTATTATCATTGTTCGGCTAGCAACGGAGACCTTACGCTCGGCATTTTCAGATGCGGGATGCGGGACATGCCAAGGCTGACATCAACGGTCTTTCGCCGCACGTTGATTCGGCTTCGAGACCGACCCCAAGCCGGGCAATTCCAAACACACACCTGCGCACTTATTGCTCAATACTTCCTGCGATCCTAAGCACAATTGATGAAGCCAATCCTGTCGGCCAGTCTTTGAATGCCAGCGAGCATAAATGGCAACGATGCCACAGTACACAGCAACGAACAATCCACCACGATGACATCAATAGCAGCAGCGCGGGAGGACAGAGGAGGGCCACCGCCTGCAGATATCACAAAGGGCCTGACTTCGGACGGAAAGAATCCGAAGAAGACCATCAATCGACAGAGCTGGGAGTATGTGCTTCGGAGTGGACTCGCAGGGGGTCTGGCAGGCTGCGCGGTACGATCCCTAGAACCCCTCATCGTCGGACCCCATATTGATCTCCTCCCAGGCGAAGACGGTAGTCGGTCCTCTTGACCGAGTAAAGATTCTGTTCCAGGCTTCCAACCCACAATTCCAAAAGTACACCGGGTCATGGTTCGGCGTAGTAAAAGCGATCCGAGATATCTATGGCGCAGACGGCACCCGAGGTCTGTTCCGCGGCCACAGCGCCACGCTTCTTCGCATATTCCCCTACGCCGGCATCAAGTTCCTGGCATACGAACAGGTTCGCGCTGTCGTGATTCGCGATCACACGCAGGAGACGCCCATCCGTCGCTTCGCGTCCGGCTCGATCGCAGGCATGGTCTCCGTCTTCTTCACGTATCCTCTTGAAGTGATTCGAGTGCGGATGGCGTGGGAGACGAAAGCGCACGTGAGAACCAGCTACCTGGATATCTGCAGGGGGATCTACCACGAACATCCTCCTAGCGCCGCGCCCAAGGAAGCGACAGGCGCCGTCGCAGCGGTGTCATCGGCGATACGACAAACAGCACCAGGCGTCGGGATAGGGAACTTTTTCCGAGGCTTCACTCCTACAATGTGGGGCATGCTGCCCTATGCAGGGTCTAGTTTCCTGGCGCATGACACGGCGGGCGATTTCATGCGGTCGGAGCGCTGGGCCGAGTATACTACGCTGCCGGAGACGGTGGGGAAGAGCAAGGATCCCAATAAGCCGGCGCAATTGAAGTACTGGGCGGAGCTGGCCACGGGTGCTTTCGCGGGATTCGTGAGCCAGACGGCAAGTTACCCCCTGGAGGTAATCAGGCGGAGGATGCAGGTGGGAGGTGTTGTCGGAGATGGGCATCGACTGGGGATGAGGGAGGTGGCAAAGGTGATACACGCCCAAAATGGCTGGAGAGGATTCTATGTTGGGCTGAGTATCGGCTATGTCAAGGTCGTGCCCATGGTCAGTGTGAGTTTCTACGCGTACGAGAGGGCAAAGTATTGGCTAGGGATCTGAGGTGCGGGCAGTCCGCGATGGAGCACAGCATGGCGAGGCGTTTGGGTATGCCGTATCGAAGACGGCCAGTCCAGCATATCATTGAATTATCATGATGCACAGGACCAGGTGTACTTTCGGCTCACTTTTATGTAAGGAGCGTTAGACACAAACCTGAGGATACATAAATTGGTATGAACTGCCAAGACTCTCAAGCTGTAATGGCTCAATTGAGAAATGCCGGTCTTCAACTGCCAAGATTCCCTTTCTCATCCAGCAACCGTTGCCCAGTTCGATCGAGGTGTCGGCTTCGAGTCCCGGTGGAGGAGTCCCCGGATGAACTCGAGCCAGAATTTGCAGATACTCTTCAGGATGGAAACATCGCAAAGAAACTGCGGGCATGTCGAGGCGGCGCTGGATTACAGCGGTTGTTGGCGGGAGTTGATGGTGTTGAGTAGGGGTGGTGTAACTCTTTTGCTGTTTTGTTTGAGCACCACTCCTTTTCGTTTTTTGCTCTTCCCTCACTTCTCCAATTCTCTGCGAGGAGGCCGAGACGAAATTCGATTAGGTGTGCACCAAACAGCCGCCGTTGCGCTTCCCCCCCCCAAAAAAAAACCAGTACGTGGCCAGACTTGTGCCTTTGCGGTCACTGTATAACCGCGAAGACCCCATCGCCGAGGCGGCCGAGTGGCTCTGGTAAGTGCATCCATCTCTTTGACGCAAATCTGCCTGGGAGAACAAGCGTGCGTGGTGACGCCAGCCGGGATGCCACCTGCGCAGATTCCACTCCTCGAATAGCAGATTCGACATCCTTTGAAAGGTGCTTTCCGTGTCTCATAACCCTCGTGATGGCCGTCGGGTCCTCCATCTGGTTCCCTCACCGAGAACGGCACTTCAACGGCCGTCCAACGCCCATTGGTAACAACCCCCATGTTGTCCTGCAACCATCCAGCGCAAATACAAACCTATTTCGATTCGGCCAACACTTCATGCCTCGCCGACATACCTGAGACGACAGCGCAGGAGACGGGTTCGTGTACGAGTCCGTCATGGCGGCCGCCGACCGCGATCCCTTTGGGAGTGCAATACCGGACATTGCGCACGACGAGACCTTTTTGACAGCGCCCGTAGCGGTATGCACTGTCTCGCTCCTTTTCACCATCGCCCGACTGTACTCGCACACGAGACTGACACGGACGACGCACAAACTCGGCGATTTCTTTGCCGTACTCGCGTGTGCTTGTACAGTCGCGGGCATCGTAACGTTATACAGGGGTAGGCAACCCACAGATGGACTCCCAAAGCGTCCATGAGCTCACGCTGTCCAGTGCAAAAAGCCACCACGAAGATACACCCGTCAGATTTCCAGTTCAGTGATCTTCGAGACTTCTTCTTTTGGAATTGGGTCTTCGTCTGGCTCTACAACACTGGTACCTGCCTCGTCAAATTCAGCATCATCGCCCAATACAGCCGCATTTTTGTCGTCCCTGGCTTCCAGACCGCCATCAAAATCATCTACGTCTTCACCATTCTCTGCTCGATCTTTACCATCGGCGTCAGCTTCATCCCCTGCTGGCCCATCCGCCACCTCTGGGCACAGGTCGATCCCGCTGACGGGCAAGGCGTGTGTCTCCGTGCCGACCTGATCTTCCACGCGAACTCGGGCCTCAACATCCTCACGGATGTCGTCATCCTCGTCTCGCCTCTCCCCGTCCTGGCCAGAATGCATCTCCCCATCCACCAAAAGACGTCCTTGTTCCTCCTCTTCACCGTCGGCGGTAGCTTTGCCATTGCCATCTCCATCATCCGTGTCGTCATCTTCCGCTCCGCAAACTTGAAAAACATTTTCGAAGTCATTGTCAAATACGCCCCTTTGGGCATCTGGTCCTCGGTCGATGTCTCGGTCGGCATCATCTGCAGCTCCATACCCAGTCTCAAACCCGTCGTCGTCAGGTTCTTCCCCGCTTTCATGTCCTACGGTTCCCGGAGGACGCACGGGAATGTCCACGACATCAGTCCTGCACTCACGCCCGACATGTCCGGTGCGGCAGGCCTTTCAGAGCAGAGTGTGACCCAAGGCACGATCGAGACGTGCCGATGGTCTCCTGGCAAGCGGAGCCAGAGCGACAAGACCGCTAGTCTGGGAGGCTTTGCACTGGTGGTCCCGGAGACCGTGTCGGAGCAGAGAGAAAGGGAACGACGAGGGCCGGAGACGGTATGACGGTAGCTAGCTGGCGACGAGCATAAGAATTCTAATCATGTACAAAATCCTTGGAGCGGGCAGCAGAAAAGACGTTCCACGCTAATATAACCAATGTGTAATATTTACAACAACCCCTTCCGTGCCTCTGCATCCCTCGCCCCGCTGCCCGTGTATGTACACCCCGTTCCTAGAGTCTACTCTCGACCCCACTCCATCCCCTCTCCCCCGGCCACCCAGCCCCAGGCCAGATCTCGTTCAGCGCCTCCCAGATATACCCGACATGTCTGATCTCCAGTCCCTCCTTGACCTCGATCGGCAAATCCTTGACGTCCTTCCTGTTCCCCACGGGCAACAAGACCTTCTTGACCCCCGCCCTCAGCGCACCGATCAGCTTCTCCTTGATGCCGCCGACAGGCATGACTTTGCCCCTGAGGCTCACCTCGCCCGTCATGGCGAGGGTGGGCGGCACGCTCCGGCCACCGAAGAGGCTGACGAGGGCCACCGTGTGCGCCAACCCGGCACTCGGTCCGTCCTTTGGGATCGCGCCGGACGGACAATGGACATGGACGGCGCGATTCTTCATAATGTCCTCGCCGGGATCGTGCGTGAGCGCCAGCTCGTACGCGTGCGCCTTGACCCACGTGAGCGCCACCTCGACGCTCTCCTTGAGGACGTCGCCCAGTTTGCCCGTGAGCTTGACCCCGCCGCTGCCCACGACGTCGACGACCTCGATGAAGAGGATCGAGCCCTGCGCGCCCGTCGAGTAGGCCACGAGGCCCGTGACGATGCCCGGCCGCGAGTCCGACGCCGCGATTTCTTCCTCGTACCGCTCCACCCCCAGCATTTCTTCGAGGTCGGCTTCGTGTACCTCTGGCCTGTACACTGTGCCGGCGGTGGTGTCCTGGCTGTCGGCGTATTGGACGGCTTTGGCGCGGCATACGGAACCGATTTCGCGCTCGAGGTTGCGGACACCGGCTTCGCGGGTGTATGAGGTGATGATCTTGTCGAGGACGGTGGGGGCGATGGAGATGTCGTTTGGTGCGAGACCGTTGGAGGTGATCTGTTTGGGGAGGAGGTGCCGGGTCGCGATGTGGCGTTTCTCGAGCGTAGTGTAGCCCGAGAGTTCAATGGTCTCCATACGGTCTAGCAGGGGTGCAGGGATGGTGTCGAGGCTGTTGGCGGTGGCGATGAAGAGGACTTTGCTGAGATCCATGGGAATGTTGACGTAGTGGTCGACGAAAGTGTGGTTCTGCTCTGGGTCCAGGACTTCGAGCATCGCGGCGGACGGATCACCGTGGAAGGACGAGGTACCGACTTTGTCAATCTCGTCAAGAAGGAATACGGGATTAGCAACGCCAACCTTCTTCAGGCCGTTGACGATCAGACCAGGCATGGCAGCGACATAGGTTCTGCGATGGCCGCGGATCTCTGCTTCATCACGCACACCACCGAGCGAGATGCGATGGAATTTGCGTCCAAGCGCAGTGGCTACTGACTTCGCCAGTGAGGTCTTGCCGGTACCTGGGGGGCCCACAAGCAGGAGAATTGGCGACTTGTCGACGAGACGCTTCGACTGCCTGATCTTCAGCTCTTCGATCGACTGAGAGGGCTGCTTCACCAGTTGTTTGTCCGAGTCCTTCGTCGAAGACTCCTTTGCCTCCACGGTGGCTTCCTTGTTGATCCTATCAATCTGACTCTGGAGATCGGCATTGACGGCCTGCTTCAACTTCAACACCGCCAAGTACTCCAGAAGCCGCTTCTTGATCCGCTCCAGTCCGTAGTGATCGTCATCTAGCTGCTTCCGTGCCCGCGACAGAGTGCTGACATCCAATTTGTCTTCTGTGATGTGTGTCCATGGAATCTCTGAAAGATTCTCAAGGTAAGTGCGGCAGACACCGTATTCGGCCTGAGCAGGATTCATCTTTTGCAGTCGCTTCAGCTCTCGGTCAGCGACCTTTTGGGCTTCGACACTCAGCTTCGCTTCGTCCAACCTCTTGCGCAGCTCGTCAATCTCGTTTGGCTCCTCCTGATCTTGTCCACTATTGCCGCCAGGCATGCCCATCCCCCCGTTCTGGTTCCCGCGCAGTCGTTGTAGTAAAGCCTGCTGCTGCAGCTTTTTGAGATTGTCGTTACTGTTGTCGTCGTGGGAGACTGTTGTGATAGTCATCAAGCGGTTGTTGCCTTGAATGCTCGAGACATTTCGCTGAAGCGCCTCGATTGCACATTGCAGACGCTGTTTAATAGGCACGGCGGCCAGAATTCGGAGCTTCTCTTCGTGCGAGCAGTCAATGACGTTGGCCATAAAGTCTGCGAGCACACCAGCTTCTTGCAGGTCCTTTCGTACGATATACAGCTCCAGCCGCCGCGCGAGGAGTGGCGACAGGTTCGTCGTCTGTCCAGCCGGCATTAGGGATGACAGTCTCACGAGAGCCAAGAGCTCCCGTGACAGCTGCTTGAGTTGTGTGAAAAGTTCTCTTGTCTCTTTGTCCAGCTCGTTGACCTCCTGTTCTTCATGCACCGAGACCTGCGCCTCAAAATATGGTTTCTCTTTTACAATGTTTTCGACGGTGAAGCGACTCACTCCTTCTACCACGAGTGCCAGCTCACCCCGCCTTCTTCCCTGCACTCCAGAAACCTTTGCGAGCGTGCCGTACTTGAAGAGATCCCTGGCAGTTGCTTGCGCCGGATCCGCGGGATAGTCCTGCCTGGACTTCCTGTTGCCATCGTCGATGAGCTTGCGGCCGTCCGGGCTCAGATAAGGCGAGTTGATAGGAACACAACCGACCGTGACGGCGGTAGCATCTGGGCGAGGTGTGCTGGCTTTGCTGTATATGTTGGCAAGCACAGCAGCGATGTCGTTCCGGCGCTGGAGGGGGATCCGAAGCGTCACGCCAGGGAGGAGAACCGCTGACGGGTCGAGCGGTATTATGGGTATGGTCTGCATGCTGGTATCAGGCTTTGAAGACGCTCTTCCCATAGAGTGAGCGTCAAGGTGTGCGTGTCTGCGACTATCGTGTGGGGAAAGGGGTGGAAGACGGTGGAGAGGCGGGTTGTAATGGATTACATCAGACCGAGGTCGTCCTCTCCTCCGCTGTCGCGATGCCAAGGCCGGGGCAAGATCTCCAATGAAGGGTCCGACCGTGCGACTCGGCATGTGAACTTCAAGATTCCCAAGGAAATTTCACACATACTCCAGGTATCATCAACATGTCAATCAGACGCGTCTGCAAGGATGCTGTCAACCACGCCGTCGGCTCCGGATACCTCATCAGAAGCTATGTCTCGGCCTCACGATCAGAAATCAGACCGTACTCTTGCCACGCCTTAGGAGGGCGACCATCTACCTCTCGCATATCCTCTCGAACCCAGCCTCGTCGAATGCTCGCCACGAGGCAGGATAATCCCTTCGACGACAGCCCATCTCTTCATGACTCTCCCGAGTCTCTGGCGACGTCCGAGTATAATCACTCTGCACCCCAAGATGAGGAACATCTGTCCTCTGGTGTCGGCGTAAAAGACGAAGCCAATGAAACGATCAGCGCCGAGTCACTGGGGAGCAACCTCAAATCCGACCTTCCCTGGTATCTGCAACCCGACATTGCCGACTCTCTTCCCTCGCAATCCCCTCTCCTAGAACGCCAAAAGCTTCCCGATCTCCCCGTCTCGCCACCGCCCATCCTCGAGACCCTCCTCTCACACGTATCATTAGAACTCGGTATGGACGACCTATCCCTCTTAGATCTACGCACGCTCGACCCTCCCGCAGCTCTTGGGTCGAATCTCATCATGATCCTCGGGACCGCACGATCTGAGAAGCACCTCCACGTCTCTGCGGACAGACTGTGCCGCTGGCTGCGAACGGATCATCAACTTCGACCATTTGCCGATGGCCTGTTGGGACGAAACGAGCTCAAGTTGAAGCAGAAGCGGAAGGCGAAGCGCAGTCGGCTGCTAAGCAGCGTGGGGGCAAAGGCCACCGGTGCTGGCGACATGGACGATGGCATCCGTACCGGATGGGTGTGCGTTAACATCGGCGAGGTCGAAGGTGGCGTCCTGCCTCACATGAATGAGGTGTCAGACGGCTTTGTGGGGTTCAGAAGCGAGGTGAAGGGCTGCAGGATCGTCGTGCAGATGATGACAGAGGAGAAACGGGGATTGCTTGATCTCGAGACATTGTGGACGGGCATGCTGAACCGATCGGGCGGAGAAGCAGAGCGAGCCGAAGAAAAGGGGGAGACACTTCACGCGGCGAAACTCGACCGGCGACACGCCAACGCAAGCCCTTTCCCCGAAGCGCAGACAACCACAATCACCACAAACAGCCAGATGGGCACGGCAGAAGCACAAGCATAGCGGCATTGTCCTGTAACGAGTCTGTAGTATACCCATAACCCTACCATGTTGTAAGATACCTTTACACCCCAAAACGTAATCGTACAAGCATTTATCTCATGACCCGCCCTTCACACCTGAGCCCCATCTGACCCTCTTGACCGACGCCTCGAATCCGGGATCCTACTCCCCCAATCGTCCCCTCAACCCAACCACCTCCCGTCTCAATCTCGCCCTCTCTCTTCTCAGTCCCTCCATCTCCTCCTCCATCCCTTTCATCCGCCTCTTCATCTCCTCCACACCATCGCCTCCACGCACAGCCTTGACCACCCTCCCCAGTTCCTCGTTGAAACGCTTATACAACGCCTCATTTTCCGCGTTTGCCTCCCGGTAGAGCTCGTCGAGCCTCTTCGTCCTGCTCTCTGCAGTGGTGAGAGCCGACACCGTCTCCTCGGCCAATGCTTTGTTCTGCTCTTGAAGGGTGGAAAGTGTACTCGACACAGTGGTGCTAATCTCGTTCAGCTTCTTGGCGAGATCGATAGCCGAGGGACCAGAGCTAGGTGTAGATGCGGACTTTGGGATGCGGACGCTGCCCGGACGACCATTGATGCGAGGCGCGGCAAGAGTGGCAATCTCGTCGCCTATCCTAGAGAGCTCATCCTGGAGAGTCGACGAGGTTTGGTGAAGTTCGCGTTGTTCGGATTGGAGGCGCTCGCGGATCTTTTGTGGGGATTGAAGGCGAAGCTTTTTTGTAGGGGTCGGCAGGGAGGTCGCACCTGCGATGATGGTCTTCTCGGCGGACGGAGATGGCTTGATCTTCATCGCATTGGCAGACGGCTTTTCGGAAAGGCCGATGCGCGAGGGGGTTGCCGGAGACTTTACCGACGAGATAGGTCGAGCTGTAGTGGTAGATGTTTTCGAGGGCGAGTAAGATACGATGTCGACTTCGTCGGGCTGCTTGCTAGTGGCACGAGGGCGAGTCAGCGTTGGTGTGTTGCTGGAGGTCACCGCTGGGGAATTCTCTTTGCGGAATGACGATGGTAGACGAGACCTGGGCAGATTGCGTGACGGACTGTCCAGACGTGTTGGACTGTCCTTTTCTTTCTGGCTACCATCAATCGTGCCTAGGCGGATTGATGCAGGAGTGCGCACTGGTGACGGTTTTGGGCTTTGAAGCAGGCTAAGATCGGACAACGAGCTACGTCTCTTCTTCTTTGCTGGACCCGCACCTGGAGTGTTGACGTTCTCACCAATGGTAGAGAGAGGCGAACCGAGCAACTTGCTGCTATCTTGGCTCGACGGTCGCTCGAAGGAGAACGCGCCAAGTGTAGCTGGACGATCGGACGAGTTCGGCCTGCGCATGGCCGGACGAGCATCCGAGTCCGTCGACCGCGTACGTTGGATGGTACCTCGAGGAGTTGTCGGCTCACTGCCATGCTTGTTCTTACTGAGCGACCTCCAGACCGACCCAACCTTGGACTCATGTTCCGGCTTGCTGTTCTCACGACTCGGGTTACTGCCAAAGCCGAATTTACGCCTCAGAGACGAAGTATTCGAATTCAAAGAGCCAGTATTAGCGGACTTCGAACGCTGATGACCAAGATTCGGGCTCATCACAGAGTCTTCTGCGGGCGAGGGTCCTGCCTCCCCGAAGAGACCTTCCATGTCCTCCACGAAACGATCCATCAGAGACACGTACGAGTAGGGCTGCTCTCCAGGAACGAGCAGCTCTGTGAACGCAGCCGTAAGTATACCGCGATCTCCGTCATTACCAGTGCCGTCAAGCAGATCAGCCAGCAATCTGATGATACCCTTCAGTGCTCTCTGATTTTGAGGCGTCATGTCTTGGAAGCAATGAACGAAAAAGGCTTCAAAGTCAGCCGGGAAACGGCTCTCTGCTTCCTGCTGAATCTTGACCAAGGTTTCGAGTCGAATGACAGGCCCTAATTTCTCTTTCCAGGCAACATTCAAGAATTTCTCAAATGCCGCAAAGAGAACATCGACAGAGGCCTGGGCGGCCAAGACCATCATATTGGGATCCTCAAGAAGTGAGTTATAGAGCTCGTTGACTTGAGTGAGATCCGCATTCGCTCGCGCTTTGAGCACCCGACCAACAACATTACCCTTGCGAGCTTGTATTGCCAACAAGTACGTCGACAAGATATCTTCGAATCGTTTGAAGGGATTGACACGCTCTTTCGTCGGTTCGATTTCCACCGACGCATAGGATGGCTCATCTTTCGACGAAGGTCGACTATTTTCACGGCTACCAGGCTTGGGTATAGCCGACGTTGACCTTGGCTGTAAGTTCGGAATTGCACTGAAAATCGTGTCTGCCTTCTTCGGTGCTGGTGCGTTAGTAGTATTTGTTCTGTTTGCCAGGAAGGTAGAGAGCGTCTTGACGGGAGAGGCCGGGCGAGCTTGTTTCAGGGGCGATTTGGGGGCGGGTCTGACATCTTCGTCATCGATAGCTAGATCTAGGTCTAGTGACTCGAGAATCTCTCTGTTTCGTGCGACAAGGGACGACGCGAAGGGCGACTCTTTCATAGAAAGCTGTGCATGCAGGATAGGCGCGACTGGGGAATCGTTAGCCGGCTCTCATCTCCATCGTGGTATCGACTTACTGCGACGTGAGAGTGATGAGCACAGATCATTCAGTGCAACCTTCTCGCGGTTCAAAGATCCATACACGCTGTCCACTGCAAGAGAGCAGAAAGTGTTACCTCCAGGTGAGATTCTGATGAGGGTGTCGACTCCAGCTTCGATGCGAGAGGATGCATCTTTACTCTTCAAATCGACTTCAATGCGTATGACACCCGGACAGTTCGCAGGCTGACCGACTTCGTATACGGCAGAGAAGAGGTTTACTTCGTTTGAATTCCCCACAGCGCTCCGGACTTCCCATGTCCCGTGTTCCCGGTCTGACTCCGAAAATCGACCTTCAAGGCGGGCTTTAGCTATCTCCTCTGCAAGACGTGACGCTTTCCCAGCGTAGGAGCCCTCGAGCAGGAAGATGGACGGCGATATGGGAGCTGCCTGGCCTAAAGATTTGGTGTATATTGTTATCGCCTTGTCATCCATAGATTCCGTTACCACACAGTCTTTGATGCGTGCTTCGAACGCAATCCTGAGACTCTTCGGACCATCTTTGCTCATTTCGTTGTCCATCGACTTCGGCTTCTCCACCTCGGCTTGCAATGCTCGTGCTGTAGGTGCTTTCGCGTCGAGTTTCTCGACAAAAACCATCCTGTGCGCAAAAACCATCAAAATGCCGTGTCGTCCTTGCCTGTCCTGCACGTCGAATGGCGCCTCCCAATCGATAACGTCGACCATCGTGACTAGGCGAGTCGAGCTGTCACCAGACAGTTCAAAGTCCTCCACTTGAGCATGGATGCGGGCTTCGACGTCTTCATTCTTGGGTTGACCTCCATCTGAGAGACATATGTTCGTCACAACATCCCGAGCCTTGAGGAGGATCATGAGAGCAGGGTGCCCGATCGGCAGTTGCTTGGCTATCGTGTCAATGTACAGGGTGTAGCGAGGAAGACGCTGTACAGGCTCGATGAGTAAAGAGGTGAGCTGCTGTTCGCCCACCTCTTTCAAGGTGCTGACGAGTGTTGGATGCCCTTGCTTATGTATAGCTTTTAGAGCATTGGGAAAGGCAGCGTTGGCTGCCATGTAGTCCGAGTACATGGTCTGAAAGTCCGGAATATGCTTGACCATTGTTCGTGCGAGAGCTGTGATGCCAATGACATCTTTCGAATCTGTACCGTCCTTGACGCCCTCGTCCTCGTCGGCTTCAATTGCATTCATCGCGGCTTCCTCTGTTTCGTCCAGCGACGATTGCATGTCCTGTAGAAATGCAGCATTTTTGTCAAGAATAAGTTGGAGACAGTCCGGGAATAGTGTTTGCAAGTCCTCCTCAGAAGCTTTGTCATGTGGATGGTCCTTGCCGAGACTTGCGAAAAGGCTCTGTCTGATAGGACCGTGCAGCTCGGTGAGCTTGTTAACGTAATTGGCCTCGGTATCCACTAGCTCACACATCTCCTTGCGGATGATCTCCTTCTGCCCAATCCGGAAGGCAGCAGTCCTCCCCACCATTGTTGGTTTGGATGCAGCCCGTCTCATCTTTGACGTGGGCAGAAAGGAGGGCTCGCCAAGGGCAGAGATTATCGCAGCGTATCTGCCGTACCTTTTGCGACATAGTTCCTCGTCACTCAGGTCGTCCCGGTCTTCTGAGTGGACCTGCTGTACCGTGTCGGGTGGTAAAATGATATCGGCGTCCAACCAAGATATCCGTTGTTCGCCCAAAGCTCTTTGTACAACTGACACGACGTCTTTTGAATTCTCTATACGCGCCAGTCTGCTAGCCAGGATCGCTACATGAGTTGGACTAAAGAGGCCGAAGGGTGCGGATGGTTTCTTCTTGGAGGCCTGAGATGTCCAGGACTCCTTGACCTTGGGAGTGAGCTCGGTGAAGTATTTTGACAGAGCATAAGCAATTCCTCTGCACACCTCATCTCCCTGCTCTTCTCGTGGGAGGGCGTTGACCGCTGCATAATATGGGGAGTTTGGTGAGATCGAAAGGCGGGTGAAGGACTCGAGGCCGGCAGGAGTGTAGATGTGGACTTGGATGCGAGAGCTTGCATGTACAACGCTAGATGCTTGTCCAAAGAAGACAACGATGGGCGAATTGTATAGCAAAGGGTCGGTTGTGTGGAAGACCTCTAGTTGGCCGGACAAGGCCGGTGGAGCAGCCGAAACGACGACCATGATCAGTAACGATCGCGAGTCATGCGCGATGTTTGCAGTCGGCGATAGCCACCAAGAGAGTACTGCAGGGTTTTGCTGAGTATTTACGGACCGTACGTAGCTGTGATGTGGTACCAGGTCGCAAGGTCTGACGACGTGTAGTCATCAAAGAGAATCAAGAACGGGTGATCGTAGGTACACAGGCCTGCCTGCAGTACTGACAGAGACGCAAACGAGAGAGTCGAGGCCGAAGAGAAGAGAGGAGCGGCTTGGACCAAACGAATGGCGGCCTCAGATATGCGGCCGGAAGATAGAGAAATATCAATGGCGGGGTTCGTTTGCTGACGTTGAGGGAGCCACGCGAGATACACGCCAAGCTTTTTTGTTGGTAAATATAGCGTCCCCAGATCAACGTCGAAACGGGTATCTTGCATGATCCTTTGCTCCACCACAACTACAGCTCGAACCACGTCAACAACAGAACCGACATTGAAGAGGTCCCCCTCCTCAAGGTGACTTCCGTCATCGAGATTTCGCTGTAATGTCGACCCAGAAGGGATATGAAGTGCCTCTTGCAATTTCATCGGCGCAGGAGAGCTTTCGACTGGTGGAGCTACCACCAGACTTGGTTGAACTTCTTGCCGCTAACCCGGCTATTTGGTAGGACACTACAAGGCAGGTACCGGTCATATCCTGATTCGTCTTCAGTCTTCAATTCAAATCCTCGGTATCGGGGCAAGCAGCTCTATGTCTCCCAGCTAAGACATTCCAGCTGCGACAAGTACAGACTTCTAACGACGTCCATATCGTTAAGCCATCCATGCAGGCCTCGCATGACATAAGTGACCTTATCACCCAAAGTATAGTCTCGATCTCTCAGTGCACTTCAGTACTGGAGCTAGATGGTGAATCTAAGGAATCCGCGCTGGCTCACCTCAAACAGACGCTGCCTACTTATCAAGAAGACCAAGATCTTGGATTAGCGGGGCAGTCCAAGTCCAAGAGGCGCATCTTTGCTGATGTGCCTTTATCGGAAGGCGAATGTGAAGTTGCATGGTCACAGATCTGCGCTTTTGAGACTGGTGAGGATCGAAGAAGCTTCCGACCGTCGCCTCGTTCCATTGTCAAGGCCTGGTCGAGCATCATTTCTACGGCCATACTCGATGGCATCGACCTTGCTGTCCCGATATCGCGCGACAGGCTTACTCTGCTGATTGAGTCAATCGATGAAGCACCTCAGGAGCTCCTGCAGGCAATCATCTCGAACGTATCCACTTCATCACCGGAGAAGGTCGAATTGAAGCGGGATAGTCTACTGGCTCTGACGGGCGTTGCGCTCCTCGAAGATGTTCAAGAAGTTGGTAGGGATGAATTTCTACGACAGTGGCATAATCTTGTACCCGAGAGATGGAGGGCTAGTGCGACTTTAGAAGCGCTGCCGGTGAGATTGTCCCCACCCATGCATAGTACCAAGCTGATTGGCCCAAGCCCATGTGGCATATGACAAGCACGGGGATTATCAGGCCCATCATGTCGAGCGACACAAGCGAAAACGATGGGACTCAGACTGGCGCGACTGCGTCTGGGAAGCGGAAGTGGCACGAGAGATTCAAACAGGCTCGAAAGCAGAAATGACTTGCCCGTGAAAAGACGATCTGACAATGACAAGAGCCATGCGTAAAAAGGCAACACGCTCTCGATGAACATCGTTAGCATACTCTTCGACTCCAGACGATTATAGATATAGTCTTTGCATCTCCTCTTTCGACCAATACTTTCTCATGTTTTCAGCTCCCAAAGTCCGCACCTCATCATCGAGATGCTCCCAAAGGACCTTTCCAAACGAGTCCATTATCTCCTTTAATTCTACGAGCCGCAGCTCCCGCTCTCCAGTTTCGCAGGCTACAAGATACGCTTCCATCTTCTCAAGACCCTTGTGAATCTGCTTGTGTTGACCGATGAGCTCGTCCTGTTTGCGAAACGCAGGCATCTTCCGTGCCAGCATGGGGAAGACTCGATGCTCCTCAATACCGTGATGCATCGTCAAATGCTCGCAGAATTGTAGACCGGATCCGATGAAAGATCGTATCGACTGGCCTTTAGAGCGCTTGCCCGCTTCGCACGACTGGTATAAATGGTTCCATTCCATCCGGAAATGATTGTGGAAGAGATCCATGTGGTCTGCTAAGCGGTTGTACGTCTTGAAGTCTCGATCTGAAAGCGGTGGCAATGTGGCTTCTGGTGTTGCTGGGGTCGGCGTGGACTCGGCTCTGGCACCGGCAGCAGAGGTCGCCTCGCCTGCCGAAGCGGAGACATCATCGGCAGCGGTCATGATGTTGCGGGCTACAGGCGGCGTAGGCACTTGGTGGAACGGTGGAGTCTTAGTGAAGCTGATCGGAAAGGCGTGAAGTGATTTCCTTCTGATAACGCTTTGCACAACTTTCGGCAGTATGTTCATTCGTCGCTAGTGGCAATTTTATGATCGTACAGAGGGAATCAAGAAAGAGATTTAATTGAGGGATCCCATGAATTCTTCTGCACAAGCGCAAATAGCATTAGCAACTTACTTCAAGGTTGGGATTGGCGATGAGTGCAACTTGGATGTTATATCATCGAGAGACGAGACGACGTCAACTGACTGTTCTCTGACAAATCCAGCACAATCAGTGGGTACAGTACCGTCGGCGCTCGGTGCCTCGATGCCCCGCTTGATCCGAGGCAGAGCCGCATGTCGAACTTCAACCCAAAAATTTCTTGGGCAATGGTCTAGCACAGGACCTTGACCTTTTGACTCTCACATTTGCTCGAGCCACTTTTTGGGACGAGGATATCATGCGACCATCATAGACAGGGGAACAACCAAGCGACATGTCTCGCCGAAGTGTATCGCCGACTCCTTCGGCCGGCGGCCTTGACATTTCTGGGGCCCTTGCTGGCGGCGGAGACGAAGATCAGGTAGGCGAGCAGCCTTTCGACCCCAGTCTGCGGACGAAAGATGGTCGTAGACTAGACGTCTTGAACGAGTCGGATTCAGACGATGCTTTCATCGCTGCTCAGCAAGCAGCGACCAACCGCAAGAATGCGCACGGCTCATCGAAGAAGATTGGCGGCAGCTTCCAGAGCTTCGGTCTGAATGCGCACCTGCTCAAAGCGATCAAGGGTAAAGGCTTCAATGTGCCAACACCGATTCAACGCAAGACGATGCCCATCATTCTCGACGGACAGGATGTCGTGGGCATGGCGAGAACAGGATCCGGAAAGACGGCGGCGTTTGTCATACCTATGTTGGAGAAGTTGAAGGCGCATAGTGCGAGAGTTGGTGCCAGGGCTGTCATTCTATCGCCGTCTCGAGAACTGGCACTGCAGACCCTGAAGGTAGTCAAAGAGCTGGGCAAGGGAACTGATCTCCGGACGGTGCTTTTGGTCGGCGGAGATAGTTTGGAAGAGCAGTTCGGATCCATGGCCTCGAACCCCGATATCATCATTGCTACCCCTGGTCGCTTCGAGCATCTGAAGGTAGAGATGGGATTGGAGTTATCATCCATCAAATATGTCGTCTTTGATGAGGCTGATCGACTCTTCGAGATGGGCTTTGCGGCTCAGCTTGCGGAGATTCTGTACTCTCTACCACCTAACCGGCAAACTCTTCTCTTCTCAGCGACGCTGCCCAAATCTCTTGTCGAATTTGCCCGCGCAGGTCTTCAGGAGCCGAAACTCGTACGCCTAGATTCGGAGAGTAAGATATCTCCCGACCTTCAGAGCGCCTTCTTCATGGTCAACACAAGCGACAAAGAAGGCGCACTGCTGCACGTACTTCGTGATGTCATCAAGATGCCGACTGGGCCGACGGAAGCCGATCAGAGGAGAAGAGAACAGGCGAAGGCTGATAGCAAGAAACGTAAGCGAGGCGCCGAGTATATCAGTCCAAAAGAAACTCCAACGGCTCATTCTACCATCGTTTTTGCGTCGACAAAGCATCACGTAGACTACCTAGCATCGTTACTCAAGAAAGCAGGATACGCCACATCCTACGTGTACGGTTCTCTGGATCAGACGGCCCGCAAGATGCAGGTGGATGACTTTAGGACTGGTATGACGAATTTATTGGTTGTCACAGATGTAGCAGCACGAGGTATTGATATCCCGATCCTGGCAAACGTCATCAACTACGACTTCCCTCCGCAACCGAAGATCTTCATCCATCGGGTCGGCCGAACAGCGCGAGCGGGCCGGACTGGATGGAGTTACAATCTTGTCACACAGTCAGATCTGCCATACCTTCTGGATCTTCAGCTATTCCTTGGCGGTAACCTGGTCATTGGGCGAGACTACCAGCAGCCACCCGACTACCACAGCGACATCACCATTGGGAATCTATCACGGGAAGCTTTGTCGAGGAATCTCGAGGAAGCTGCCAAGATCCTTGACGAAGATGATGATATCATGGCACAGAAAGATGTATCATTGAAGGGCGAGAAACAATATCTGAGGACTAGAAATGCGGCGTCGGCGGAGAGTGCCAAGCGATCAAAGTCGATATCAAGCTCGTCGCATCTCAAGGAATTGCATCCCATCTTTCAAGATTCGGTTAATCCCAACGCTGACACAGAGAGGGAGAAGATGCTTGCCCGAGTCAGCGGATTCAGACCTCAAGAGACGATATTCGAGGTGGGCAGGAGGGGACAGACCACGGAGGCAACAGAAGTAATCAAGAAGCGTCGCGAGCGATTCAAGGCCAAGGCGAAGCGGTCAGAGGCGATAAAGGAAGCAAACGATCCTGACAATGATGCCGATGCCGATGCCGATGATGCACCTACGATAACTCAACCAGGCGATGACGATCATGGAATCGATCCCGAGGAGTCAGAGTCGGACCTAGAAGTGACCATATCCCAACCCTCGAAGCGCTCCAAGACCACCAGTTCATCCTTCAAGGATGACGAGCACTTCATGGGTTACCTCCCCACAACCATCAATATGACCGAAGACGCTGGCTATTCCGTCAACCCCGCCTCGTCCAACTTTGTCACGGCCGCCCGCTCAGCGACGCTTGATCTGAACGCCGACGAGTCTTCTTCCTTCGCCCTAGCATCCAAGCCAACAGGATTACGCTGGGACAAGAAGAGCAAACGCTACGTCGCTCGCGCCAATGACCTCGACGGGTCTCGAGCGAAAGGGCAAGGGGGCTTGATCCGCGGCGAGAGCGGCGCGAAGCTCCCTGCAAGCATGAAGAGTGGTCGCTTCGAGGCATGGAAAAAAGCGAATCGCGTGAGCGCCTTGCCTAGGGTCGGCGAGCAGGAGAAGGCAGGCACGAAGTTTGGAGGGGAGGGAGGGAGGTATAGGCATAAGCAGGTGAAGGCTCCCAAGGAAGCGGACAAATACAGGGACGACTACTATGAGAGGAAGAAGAAGGTGGCCGCGGCGAAGGAGAGGGTCGTAGGGGGCCCTGTGGGCCAGGCGAAGGGGTCAAAGGGAGGGAGGAAGGGGGAGCTGAGGGGCGTGGACGATGTCAGGAAGCTCAGGGCTACCCAACAGAAGAGAAAGGATAAGAACGCTAGACCTTCCCGGAAGAGGTAGTCACTTGGAACGAATAGAAGCTTGTGTCTCCGATCCAGGCCGCTATGCTCTAGGCTACGGCATCCGCCTGTCGGCGCGGATACGGGATGATTCATGCATTATGTCTGGCCGTGCGATCGCGTTGAGCTCGTTCAGCCTTGACAACGCTCCCTTCCACTGAAGCTCTCCTAAGGTCCATGAGAAGTCATGGATGAGAGCGTAAAGGTGGACCGCAGCTGGCGAGATGCCGATTGAAGTCGGACAACCTGACGGGTCGTGCTGTTAATGGAAATATCTTTGGCAGTATTGGAGGAGTGTGGACAGGTGTGACTGGAAACAGAGCAGGAGAATGACTAGCTAAGAGCTTGGTAACACTCGAGACCGAAAAGTCCTTTCCATAGTCCAGAACCCGTCGATAGGGTTCTAGATGCAGGTGCTCTGCTATGGGACGGGTCTCAAGCGTGGGGGTCAGAGCGGACATCGGAGCATTTCCCCGGTCGGACATACCTCTCTAGTGTCTCTCCATCATAATTCGCCCGGTCAGGTCATTTGATTTTGATGCAAAACCATGGTGCATTACTACAGAAACTGCGCCTCCATCGCGCATGTCGAGCGCGATAAGACATACCATTCGCAAGCCATGTAAACACCCCCGCCCTCTGATGCCGTCCGGCAGCCGGTCGTCTAGCAAGTGTCGCATCAACTCTGTGCCTATCTAGCCTGCGCCGCCTCTCGGCTCCGTGCGGTAGCCTCGCCCTTCACCAGTGGTATCCCTCGGGTACAACCCCGCCTCTCTCTTGACACTCTACGACATCTGCACCTCGACACGCCCCTCGTTACCCGGCGCACCTTGGCTGAGGTTGGGCAACAAGTAGGTAATGTCATCCCATGGATGCCTGTACAAGCCAGTCCTCAACCGCTTCTGATCCAAGAAATGTGCGATGAGACCGATGCTGCGACCAAGCACGAACAGACCGTTCAGCACACCCATCTTAAGGTAGTCTTCCGCCTCCTCGGGGGAAAAGGCGCCGCAGTTGCGCATCAGATCGACGAAGCAGACGGCGACGCAGCCGTCGACATTGAGGATCAGGTTGTCCTTCTTCGAGGTGGTGACGGTCTCGACAGCCTCGGCATAGTCGAGCAGGTTGGTCTTGGGGAAGTTCTTGTGGACATACTCCTTGACGAGGGAGACACGGAGATCGGGATTATTGCGGGACTTGACACGGTGGCCGATACCGGGGACTGTACACTATCAGAGCGGATTCATAGAGAGCACGGGGGTCGACTTACTCAATTTGTTCTCCTTCCTCATAGTGTCGACGAAATCACGAGGGGAGAGACCCTTGTCGTAGGCCTTGGTGAACTCTTCGGCGGCACCATCCAGGGCACCACCAAATCGCGAGCCAATAGTGAGGAGACCCGAGACGAGCGCGGAGATGAGATCTTTACCAGCACGGGTGGTAATGATGGTGTTCATCGCACCGGACACGGCTGGACCGTGATCGGCAGTCAGCATGAGCACCATCTCCAGGAAACGGCCAGCGTAATCGGGCAGACGGCGACGGAACCACAACAGAGACATGACACCACCGATGCCAATATTCTCCTTGAAGACATCTGAGATTGGCATGCCAGCGTAGAGAAGCTCCTGACCTCGGTCGTCGGAGATTGTCGAGATGAAAGCAGCGGGCTTACGGATGAGACCGAGCTCCTGCGCCCAAGAATAGTCGATGGGGATCTTGGGAACCGCTGGCTCTGGCTGCGGCTTGATGGTACCCTCCTTGACAAGACGCTGGTAAACTTGGTTGATTACGGACGGGAGCTCCTCAAATGTGTCCGGGACGAAGAAGCCGGCCTCCTTCATGGCCTTGTTCTTGCTGGAGGCAGTCTCGAGTTGGGAGTTGGCGAGCGAACCAGCGTGACCGAACTGGACCTCGGTCTTGAGCATGCTCGCAACCGTACCGATGGCCCAAGCGACGATTGGCTTTGTGATGGTGCCGTTCTTGACGGCCTCGATGACACGGTACTCCTCAACACCACCGACCTCACCGAGCAACAAGAGAATCTTGCACTCGGGGTCTGCCTGGTAGCGAAGCATGTGGTCGATGAAAGTTGTACCCGGGTATCTGTCGCCTCCAATGGCCACACCCTCGTAGACACCGTCGGTGTTCTGCGCCACGATGTTGTTCAGCTCGTTGGACATACCACCGGATTTTGAGACGTAGCCGACCGAACCCTTGCGATACAGCTTAGAGGCCACAATGTTGTCCATCATACCGCCAGTGTTTCCAATCTTGAACGCACCGGGCTTGATACCTCCTACTGTGGCGGGGCCGATGATTGTGATGCCCTTCTTCTTCGCAACGTGGAGGATCTCGCGAGCTCGCTGGGTGAATGTCAGCCAACAATTCCAGGATTTGGTAGTGTAATCGTACCCTTTCTGGCACGCCCTCTGCAATAATGGCGATTGTCTTGATTTGTGGGAATTCCATGAGTTCCATGGTAGAGCTGTAGACTGATCGGGAGGAGGCAAAGTTGACGACTGTGTCAACATCGCTGTGCTTTGCAATGGCTTTGTCTGTAGCTTGGTAGACAGGGAGGAGGGTTTCGCTCGTACCCCAGTACCTGACAGGTTAGCCACAGGGTGCCTCGAAGAGCTTTATGCATGTCCGTACATCTTGCTCACAAATTGGCCACCGAAAGTGTAGATGATACCAGCGACTGAGGGAGTAGAGCGCTTGCAGATGAAGTCGAAATCGAGCATGCCCTGCACGGCTCGGGGTTGAAGGCCACTGCATACAGTCAGCTAGGCAATGCTCAATAGCACCCAGGGGACTTACTAGACGAAACATCTGGTTTTTGGGTGGAAGAGCAAGTGCTCTGGGGTTGGGCTCAAAGTCCTACTAGGAGCGGAGAATCTGACCAGGTTGTCCTCCGTCTTGAGGCCATTGGCGCCATTTGTCTTTGCTGCCGATGTGCTGGTCCCGTTGGGGGTGCCACCCACTGCAGGCACGGCGGAAGGCATCGTGGGAAAGGGTGAATGGGCGAAGGTATATCTGAGTAGCTGTGTGGACGACTCGGATCAGTGACTGGGCAAGAGGTCTGGTATAGAACTCGGAGGATGTGTGAGGGAGCTCGTCGGCGAAGACGAAACGCAAGCCGGACAGCGAAAGCCTAAAGAATCTGTCGACCCCAAAAAAAGTCCGGGGTAAGCAGGCGAATTCAGGAACCACTCACTGGAACGTCGGAGGAGAGAGTGGTACGATGGCAGAAGGCGGTACGTTAAAGGTCTGTGTCTAGGACGAAATTGATCAAAGGACAATACAGGAAGGGCGGTGGACAGAGTGGTGAGGTTGTGACAGAGTGTTGCAGGGTGGTCGGTAGCTGGGCAGCTGCACGAGAGCAATTCAGCACAGATCAATCTTCAACAAGCTTGGGGGAAGCTCTGCCGTTTGATGAGGGACTGATGAGGAGCTGATTGAGCACCTGATTATTGAGGAGCGGGCGTTCCCTGAGGATCTGCTCGGATCATTCCACCAGCCTTCACCACCAACTTGCCGTACGACTTGTTGCCCTTGGTATGCATATGCAGCCGTCCCCAACTCGGTGTCCGAAGGCTGCGGTGAATTCAATGACGTCCCGACTGTGCTAAGCTATCTGTCTGCTATCTCTTGCTCCGCTCAGAGTATTGCCTTGGGCGCGACTGCTGGACAGAAGATGCCGTTGCCGGCTCTCCTCTCACGACCCGAGGCAGTCGTGTGTGATGACCCTGATGATCCTGATGATCCGTATTCGACGTCGTACCAGAACCAGTGCACACGCGTTGAGATTGCGGCCACTGGGCGTGGCTGTCCTTCTCGTACGATAATTCTGCTCTTTGACCACTGCTGTCGGATGTTGACAAGCCACACGAGCATTCGTTCTGTTGTGTGGATCTGCGCGGCCAACGAAAGCCCATCGGCGCTAGTCAGGCCCAGCAAAAGTCGGAGCACTTTTTTTGTCCATTTTTGTTTGAGGCGCGATTCGCGAACAAGGACAAGAAGCAGGGGTTCACGGCGCGAGGCTCGAGCTCACCTCACCACCCAAAAATTTCCCCAGACAGCCCGCAACCGCAACATCGGCGAATTCGGAATACCGCAGCCAGTGCCTGTCATCCTGCACCTCATCATCAACGCAGAACTGACAACCTACTACTCTTGCTTCACACTCTCCGTGCCTCTTGCTCAGCGCAACACCTTGAGAGAGCTTCGTTCGCCATTCAGCCGCAGTCGCAGCAGCTAGCACCCACAGGTAAGCTACCAGCTCTGCCATGGTCCATTCACCGCAGGAGCATCTTCCGACGCTCGAGAGGGAGCACGACTCACCGCTGCTACTTGGCCTCACCTGTAGTGCGGGCCAGAACACCCCCTCGCCCCTGTATACATTGGCCGTGAACAGCTGCTGACGATTCGAAAGCTTGAACCAACGACACCACCCCCCTCCCCCACCCCCCAACCATGTCTGCAAAGTCCATTCTCGAGGCCGACGGCAAGGCCATTCTCAACTACCACCTCACACGCGCTCCCGTCATCAAGCCCACACCTCTGCCAGCCCCAGAGACACACAACGCTGCTCCCCGCCTCGCCTCGCTACACTTCCCAGCAGATGCCAAGGTCGAGGATGTCCTCAACCAGGCCGAGGTGACATACCCATGGCTGCTTCAGTCAGGCTCCAAGTTCGTCGCAAAGCCAGATCAATTGATCAAGAGGAGAGGCAAGAGCGGCCTCCTGGCACTCAACAAGACGTGGCCAGAGGCAAAGGCCTGGATCGCTGAGCGTGCCGGAAAGGAGCAACGGGTCGAAACAGTCGACGGCGTGCTCAGGCAGTTCCTCGTCGAGCCATTCGTCCCTCACCCGCAAGACACCGAATACTACATCAACATCAACTCTGTTCGCGAGGTAAGTCCTTTTGTTCGTTTATGTCCGACAAGAAGTCGCAAGTTGCCAAGAAAGATCCGGGGAACAACGAAAGAGGTATTCAATGTAATTGCTCTTGCATTACGGCGCACTGCATTGGATTCGGGTCAGGTCATGGTGCCAGTACGGACATGCAAATGCTCAGCTGTTGGTGCAATGCCAACGCCTACTGCCGGGTCTCCCCGGCTTTCACATGCCTCCCGCACAGGCCTATCCGGACGAAGGGAGAAAACCCAGACCCACCACCTGTCAAGCCCCTTACCGCCAATCTACTATCTGCATGACATCTCATCTTGCATTTGATAGCTTTCCCCGGATCTCCCTCGGCTGTCAAACTTGCCATTTTTTACCCCGAACACTCGTTCTGCATCCGTTAGACTTTGCGCTAACATCCACTTCCTAGGGCGACTGGATCCTCTTCACACACGAGGGTGGCGTCGACGTTGGCGATGTTGACGAAAAGGCCGAGAAGATTCTCATCCCTGTTGATCTATCAGAATACCCGTCCAACGATGTCATCGCCTCGACACTTTTGAAGAAGGTCCCCAAGGGCGTCCACAATGTTCTAGTCGACTTCATCTCGCGTCTCTACGCTGTCTACGTCGACTGCCAATTCACGTAGGTGACGCCCATCAACATGTTCGGGTCGCTGCTGACCGTCATTCTAGTTATCTAGAAATCAACCCTCTCGTCGTCATCCCCAACAAAGATGCCACCTCTGCCGAAGTCCATTTCCTCGATCTTGCCGCCAAGCTCGACCAGACTGCAGAGTTCGAATGTGGTGTCAAGTGGGCCATTGCTCGCTCGCCCGCTGCTCTCGGTATCACCGCCGTCGCGCCTAAAGATGGCAAGGTCACCATCGACGCTGGCCCACCAATGGAATTCCCCGCGCCTTTCGGCCGTGAAATGTCCAAGGAAGAGGCATACATCGCTGAGATGGACGCAAAGACGGGTGCGTCCCTCAAGCTTACCATCCTGAACGGTAACGGCCGCATCTGGACACTCGTTGCCGGTGGTGGTGCCTCTGTCGTCTACGCCGATGCCATTGCTTCGGCAGGTTTCGCCTCTGAGCTCGCCAACTATGGCGAATACTCCGGCGCTCCTACCGAAACCCAGACCTTCCACTACGCTCGCACTGTCCTTGACCTGATGCTCCGTGCACCTCAAAACCCAGAGGGCAAAGTGCTCTTCATCGGCGGTGGTATTGCCAACTTTACAAACGTGAGTCCCACTACATTTTCCTCTCACGCGTCGATTGTCGTATACTGACATACTCCCAGGTCGCGTCCACATTCAAGGGCGTCATCCGTGCGCTCCGCGAAGTCGCTCCTCTCCTCAACGAGCACAAGGTCCAGATCTGGGTCCGTCGCGCAGGCCCCAACTACCAGGAGGGTCTCAAGAACATCAAGGCCGTCGGTCAAGAGCTGGAACTCAACATGAAGGTCTTTGGCCCGGAGATGCATGTCTCGGGCATCGTGCCCCTGGCACTCGTGCCGGGCAAGTGGAACGATTCAATCAAGGAGTTCTCTGGATGAACGGTCTGACGGGATGGAAGCGGATGGAAGCCCTTTCGTGCTGTCGAGCGCTCGGCCGAGGCGGCGGTCGACTGACGGAAGACACAGTAATGTCATGGTTCGCCTTCTGCGCGGGCGTGGATAGTACAGTGCAGGGTCGGATAGACACTATGCAGACATTTGTAAAATCACATGTTGCTGTTCATCACCAACTGGACGACCGTGAATCAAGATCTGAGAGTTTTGGTCAAGGGCAACGCACAGCCAGCGGTCAGCGCCCTCTCTGTAGCCTTTTTCCATTGAACCAGGGAAGGCGGGAGGTGAAAAAACTTCACATGTGGAGGGGGGAAATGCATCGATCGCTACTTGCGACAACCGGAGTTACAATTCGCTCCAGTTCGCCCCCATGGTCTTCTGTTTTCCGCCCCTTCCAAGACCTTCCCGCTCTACACGCACACACACACACTCTCTCTCTCTCCCTCTCTCTCTCCCTCTCTCTCTCTCTCCCTCTCTCTCTCTCTCCCTCTCTCTCTCTCCCTCTCTCTCTCTCTCTCCCCCTCCGCCAGCTACTTCCAGGTCTTCAAACCTACCCATTCCTCGTCCTCCTTCTCGCCCTCCTTTTCCTGGTGATGCTTGATCTAGTCAGCCTCACTGCCTCCCTGCCTCCACGGACACACAGGAATAACAAGATAAGCGAACTTACCTCATCTTCCCCCGCGTCTCCAACTCCCGCTCCCATTTCTCGTGATCCTCCATCAGTCCCTCTGTGATTTTCCCAGCCTCCACAATGGCATTGAGGCCCTGGAGCCATACGGTACGCAAGGGCGGGTACAAGCGAGTCCACGTGAGATGCAGATCGCGGGATTCGTGGTAGAGATGGCCGACCTGTAGTGCTGATGCAAGCAGGAACGTGACGAGGACGAAGGTGGTGATGAAGGTTACAGCGACGAGACCGAGAAGGACGTGCTGGATGGTAGTCATGACTGGGTTCAGGACAGGGAGGATTGCGTCGGTCAAGATGGCGAGTACGAGGAGGCGGAGAGTGTAGACGGTAGCGAATGGGATGGCGCAGATGGTGGTCCAGGTGCTGTGTAGAGCGGATGCGATGGGATTGAAGAACAACATTGCAGAGAAGTCCATGATGGTAATGCTTACTTGTGTTCTTGAGAAGGGCGGTTCATCTTTTTATGAAGCAAGGCGCAATGTGAGAGTGGTTACTGTGAAGCTCCACCTCAGACACGCTCATTTCCTATCTCATAGGAATGAGACCAAGGGCAAGCAAGTTGTTTGCTGCGCAATGCGCATTCTTGAGACCCAGCCTATGAGATCATGTCATAGATCATATCGAAGCCTTGAGTTCCTCCGCTAGTCTCAACAAGTAAAATGACCTTACCTGCTCGGACAATCCGTCAAACCCCTTGATGATCTTCTGCACGTCTCTGCGGCCTCGCTCATATGCCGCAATGTCTCTGTTGCCGTACACATCTTTGCCCGCGGCATAGGCCTTCTCCATCCTCTCGTCCTTGAAGAAGACGTTGACGGCTATACTTAAATTACTCAAAGGCTTTGCAGTGTGCAGCCAGAGAGGCGGGATGAAGAGCACGTCCCCTTCATTCAAAACAGCCTCATGTGCGATTACCCGCGACAGGTTCTTTTGATCAACAGACGAAGGTTCAAATGGGTTCATGGACGAGCTTGATGCGCCAGGCCCGATGCCAAGGTGGACCACATCGGCTGGTGCATACAATAGAAGCCGCTTCGACCCCTTGATCTGGCACAGTACGTTTGCCATGACATCGTAATGCAGCCACATGTTGACCGGACCCGAGATCCGAAGTGGGGACGAATGTGCATGCTCCTCCACATAGGCGAGCTCTGTTGGTAGTGTGAAGTCGCGAGCAATGGCCGGGAAGTCTTTGGCTAAATCGGTGGCTGTCTCAGAAGGCCTGTCGGACGACAGAGCACGAAGATACATGTGTCGCCCTGCTTGTGCTCCGGTCAACAAGTCGCCAAATGGAATTGTCTGATATCGGAAATTCTTCGCCTGGAAATCCATCTTGGCAGTGGCGGAATCGTGTACAATGACCAGTCGCTCTGCCCCTATCCTTTTGTTGAGATAGTCTGTGGTCCAGAGTCTTGTACAGGGTCCAATGTTTAGCTGTTCAAGAATTACTGGCTGACTTGCCAACAGTACATTGTAGAAGTCTACGGGGCGAGGAATTTTACTACGCCCGATGTTGACAGGTTCTTTGCCGATTCCATCATGCAGATTGGCCTCCGTTCCCCTTGACACTGAGCCGCAGCTTTGTTCTGGGGAGGCTGCCGAAAGATCCAATGCTCTCCAAGAAGCAGTGTTTTTACCGGTCTCCTTGATATGCTGATTCTTGTTCCAGTAGGCTCCAAAACTGAAGCATATGGCCCCACCACCCAAGAGCAGCAGTCCATCTTTGCAGCTCAGTGTTGAGAAGCCGATCAGCAAAGGACGCTGGATCCAAGTGACTCGTAAACCCATTAAGTTTGTCAAGGACATTATCTCGTTGCTCCTGTCCAACATCCCCCGACTTGCAATCCCTCCGACAAGGAGGGTCTCGGCACCGTGTTGGACAATTTGAGCTCCGAATCTGTACAACGAACGGCGCTCGTCAGATGCACTTTCGCTGAACAAATTTGCGCAATGGATGGTTAGACCAGCCCTAGAGATATCTAGTCTCCACGACCAAGCATCCTCAATCACGGTACCATCTGACCGCATACCGCCCAGTATCATGCCGCTGGCGCCCGATGCATCGACTGACGATGCAGCTCCGAAGCGTGGTTCGGGATGTTCACCGCTCATTTGGCAGGACACCCATCCATTTACTGGGTCTAGTAATAGCCAGTCGTTCAGTATGTCTCCTGTCGATGTTTTACCTCCGAAAACAAGGACTGTGGTTGATGCAGTCTCAAGCGATGGACAAGAAGTGATCTCCATTGCACAGTGTCTGAAGCGGTCCCGTGGCAATGAATGCGTCGGCTTCCACAGCCCATCTGTAAGCCTCCAGCAAGCATCTGTAGCTTTGTCTGGAGCGCCACGGCCGCCAATGAGGACCAAGGATGGCTCTGGCAGGGTGCACGTAGTGATGGTGTGGCCGACTAGGCCCGACGGTAGCTCTATCAGCCTTCTTAATGGGGCCTCGTTCCCAGACGTTGCAATGTCTGAGTTGTAGGCATCTGCACTTTTGTGTCGTTGTTGATGGCCCATTCCGCCCCAGTGCCCGACTACCACCCTCTTTTCAACACCAGCCAAGCAATTGTAGGGCACAATGGTAGCCGCCGCGAATCGACGGTCTTCGTATAGTCCTGGTATAGCGCTGGCTTCGAAGTTTCGGGGCGATAACTGCAAATGGGACTCCTCACGAGCGCCACTTTTGGAAGTGTCCCCGCGATCCTCCGTGCTACCAACGGTCTCTTTGGATTGATTGCTGGCTTGGAGCAGGAAATAGTGTGATCCGAACAAGGCGAATTCCTCCCACTCATCAAAAGCTTCAACCTTGTCGAGTGCTTGCCGTTCGACAGAAGTGACGAAGTGCTCATTCGACCACACCTGCCAGAGCGTTTGGATATCAACGCCACCACTAGGCCATCCAGCCGCTTCGAATCGCCGCCTCGTGTCATTGAGGGTACCGATGGCATGCAGTGGAGTCCGGAGCTTGCGAAAATGCTTCAACATGGTTGCCGCAAACGGATGATCCGCGCCATCTGGCAAATGCTGCTCGAGGAGACAGAATCGAGCATCAGGCAGTCTAGCAGCCCATTCGAGGATCTCTTGTGCGGCAGGCTGCTCCATGTGTGCCACCGACACCTCTGCAGTAAGCAGCAGTGCCACTGAACATGTTTCCACGTCGACCAGAGTGCGAAGCACCCGATCCAAGGCGTGGATGTCCCTCACATCGCAGCCGACGCCCTTGTACTGCGATGCATCGGCCAAAACTGTAGCGCCCTGCTCGCCGAAGCGTACGCCAGGCAGAAGGTCGATTAGTGGCGGGGTATTCCGGATAATATCGAGCTTCTTATGTATGAGCCGAGGATGGTCAACATCGACGAAGACGGTATTTTCGCACTGCTCCGACCGCAATCCGAGGAATTGGAGGGCAATCGGATCACTGGTCATTGTTAGCTTGAGACGACTGTATCAGACAGGCGCGTCCGTGGAGACATCGGGCCACCTACTCACTAGCCACAACCCAGGTTAACCACGACTTTGGTATTGCCGTTGCTCTCGCTAAGGAAATCCGACACGTATGTTTCGACTGCCTTCATACGAAGCCAATATCCACGATTGATCAGAGGCGATCGCCTTTGGAATTTTCGAACGAAATATCTCAAGTACTCGGGCTGGTTGGGATAATACAGCTTCTCGACTGATCTCATGGAGACGATACTGCTGTTGTTCGTATCCATAATGTATTCGTCTCCATTACTCGTGACCGGCAGACCCATGGCGCCCATCTTTGTCGGCTTGCTGGGCCGCTTGCGATGAGTCGCTTGTGTCGGATCTTTTTCAGACATTGCACGAGGGCGCAGTCAGAGTTTGCGTCTTGAAGAACATGAGGCTAGACGGAACTAGAGATGATCAAATCGAAGCATGTCATTTTGCCCAGCACGTGAAGATGCAGTGCTGTATGGTCCAAGCTCTGCTGCCCCGCGATCAGCGTGCACCGTGGTTCAGTGTGCCTACATTGTTTTGATATTCCAATCTTCTGCCACCTCACACATCACAAGAAAGCTTGCGCGACTGTCTCGAAGGCTGAACGTCTTCAGACCAGTATGACAGCATTGCCGATCCGGTAGCGTTGGCGCTTGTACTGCTATTGCAAAACGCGTCGCCCTCACCGCAACTATGTCCATCAACTACATCACCTTCAATCAAGACCATTCGTTCCTCGCCGTCGGTAGGTCCAGAGGCCGCCAGAAGACCATTTGGTCGATACTGACGAGTGCTAGCCACTACCGAAGGCTTCCGCATATACTCGACCGACCCATTCTCCCTCGTCTTCCAGACTCCACTCGCTGACAATGGCACGTCTGGCGACATCTCTGTGCTCGAGATGTTGTTCTCAACGTCTCTGGTCGCCATGATATTATCACCGCGACTCCTTAGGATAATAAATACAAAGCGGCAATCTACGATATGCGAGCTCACGTTTCCATCGAGGGTTGGCGCTCTCAAGCTAAATCGCAAGAGACTGATGGTAGTTCTCGAGGATATCATATTCATTTACGACATACAGACGATGAAGACGCTCCATCAGATCACAACTCCCATAAACCCATACGCCCTGTGCGCCCTCTCACCCAATCCCGACAACAACTACATCGCCTACCCGCTTCGTAAGACCGACCCCGTAATAGCCAGCTCACCTTCTCATGTCCCTCCTTCTCAAAAGGCCCCTGAACCCATGTCCGGCGACGTCATGCTCTTCGACGCCAACAGGATGGAGGAGATCAAAGTGATTCCCGCTCACCAAGCGCCACTCTCCTGCATGACCATGAATAGCGACGGCACCCTGCTTGCCACGGCCTCGGAAAAGGGCACTGTAATCCGCGTTTTCGAACTCCCTTCAGCTCGCAAACTCTATCAATTCCGCCGCGGCTCCATGCCCGCCCGCATCTACAGCATGTCTTTCAATGCTACGAGTACCCTCCTGTGCGTCTCCTCCGCGACCGAGACGATCCACATCTTCAAACTCTCCCCCCAGTCCGCCGCCGCCCCAAACAACGGCGACCTTCCCTCCCCCGCCTCGCCCGGTCCAGACCCCTTGGACTCTTCCACCCTCTCAAACCGCCGCTCCGAATCCCCTTCTTCCCTCGACGCCTCCGCCACGGCCGAAGCCGCCCCAGCGCCAAAGGGCTTCATGTCCCTCATGCGCCGCACGAGCCAGAACGTCTCGTCCACGCTAGTCACGCGCGCAGCGGGATATCTCCCCAGCGCGGTGACGGAGATCTGGGAACCAGCGAGAGACTTTGCGTGGGTGAAGGTACCGAAAAGCCGGAATGGTCAGGCGGTCAAGAGCGTGGTCGCCATGGCGGGGAATGCACCTCAGGTCATGGTGGCGACCAGTGAGGGCGAATTCTTGGTGTATCAGGTCGATCTGGAGAAGGGGGGCGAAGGCGGGCTGGTCAGGCGATTCGATGTCGGCGGAAAAGGGGAGGGTGGTGACTAGACCGGTCGTAATGGGGGAGGATTGCATGTTGGGTGGGAGATGTGATGTGGTCGTTGCCGTGGACGATGGGCGGCTGCATGGATGAAGGGCGAAGCAAGGGAAAACGAGAGGTCGCATTGTTTTTGAAATTGAGCGCTCTTCCGCGTTGTTAGATACCACCCGCCTCATGACGGACTCGACAGTCTTCGCTCCTGAATTTAAATGCTCTCGCTGGAGGCGCATGGCGTTGGTGTGGTCATGTTTCGGAAGCGATCGCATCTCCGTTGTGCTCTTGAGAGGATCATGTGGATTTCCTTGCAAACGAGAAGAGAAAAACTGTATTGGTATACCTAGCTGTACAAGATCCTGGCCATCTCCCCAGCGCGACATATCACGCCGCATATATCTCCTTTCCCCCCCTGTGCAGAACTTCGGACTCTTCCTTTCAATTGCGACGCAATCACGCCTGGCCAACCGGACAGTCCCAGCATCGCCACAACGAAGTTCGAAATGGGCTTAGATGGAATTGAAAAAAGTGCTGAATAGGACAGGGACGATCGTGCTAGGGAAGGTCAGCGTCAGGCTCCGATCACACCTTCAATCTAATCCGAGAAGTAGTACTCACCCGACAGCCAACCCGACGCCGATTCCAATCGTAGCCCGCTTCTTGATCCTATCCCTCCGCTCCTCAACAGGGGTGATCTTGACTCTCTTGGCCAGCGGTGCAGTCTCTTCTTCCTCCACGGCACCAGCTTGAGCATCTTTGCTGTTCTCCGCGGCTGCTTCCTCTTCATCCTCGTCCCTGCTGATCTCTACCGCCTTTCTCTTGCGGCTACGGACGGTCTCGTTCCTTGATGCAGTAAGCCTGTTCGCCTCATCGATGGCCTTCTTGGCGCTGTCGAGATAGGCTTGCGCATCGTCCGGAATTTTCAGATTGGCGTGCTTTGCAGGGGTTTCGATCTTGACGTTTGTAGTGATGGCCTCGTCGCCGTTGGGCAGGGCCTCGGTGGAGCTGGAAATGTCGACTTTGACGGTACCTTCGTCCTCTTTGAGCGCCTTCTGGCGGCCGCTTGTCTTGCGTGTGGTCTTTGTCACAGTTCCCGTAGCTGACTCTTCAGGCTCGACGCTGGCACTCGCGGCGGCAGGTCGGCCGCGCTTCGTGCGCTTCGGCGTGGCGATCTTACGCGGGGTCTTCATCGCTTGCTCGGGCGCGGGGATTTTAGTCGGGCTGGCTGAGCGAAGTGCTCGTTTCCGAGGGGACTTGGTCTTGGGGGAGGACTCGTCCGGAGGGGGCAAGATCGCACCGTTCAGTGTAGGCGTTTTAGCGCGGGTTGAGCGAGCCGCAGGAGCTGGAGGTGATTGTGACTTGGGCTGTGAATCGTCGGAAGACAGGTGGAACGGCGGTGGCGCTTGTATCTCGCGCTTCGCGCTTGTGATCGAAGATGGCATAGGCGTAGGATCAAGTAGGATGAGTAACCAGTCGCGAATTTGATAGTCGTCGGCAAGATCGAGAGCTGTGAAGGTGTGAGCTCGCGTCGGACAGAGCGCAAGAAGAGGCGCGAATGCTTTCTTTTGCGCGAGAACCTAGCATGTGAGAACTAACCTGTCTGCGGGGGCACCCAGATGTTCCCAGCGATCTCCTCTTTATCGACGGTCGGGAGGCTTTTGAGATAGGCTTTTTCTGCTGATTCTTCTGCTTCCGAGGCCCAGGGGTAAGAGACTTTGAACAGTCCGGATGCGCTGACAAAACCGTCGCTCGACCTCCTCTATTCAACCGCGTCAGCGCCGACATGGATCAGAGCGACGTGGCTCCATACCATCAAAAAGTAAGCCTCGGGCGTAGAGTGTCCGCGCGAGGCGTGGAAAATGCCGGAGCCTTTGAGGTCTTTTGGAAGAGGCACACGGATATGGGCGTAATCAAAGGGACCGAGATTCTTAGGCTTGGTCGCGTTGGATGTGCCCACTTGGCCTGCGTCCACTGCTAGCTCCGTCTGCCCCAGCCGTCTCTTTGCGATCAATTCCTGTCCTGCGTCGCGTCAGTGATCATGTCGTGTCCAATCGCGCTCTCCGATCGTACGGTCTTCTTCGTCTTCGATGGGTCCGAGCAATGGATTTCGTCGCGAAGGCAACTTCCGGTCTGTCATTGCGAGAGGGATAGAGGTGCCAATTGATGGATGCGACTGGGGAGAAAGATGGCGGTGGTGGTGCGGACGTGATGCGCTTGCGATAATAATGACGCGTTGGAGCCGTTCGAGCTTTAGCAACGCCCGCGGCGGCACGGGGGGATTCCAAGAGAGGCTGCAAACAATTGCTGGTATCAGTTCCACAGCGCGTTGTACACGACTCGTCGTAGCCTCTTTGTGCCTCGCGCAGTGATGGAAGTCAGAGGATTATGGAAGGGAAGATGGAGCTCGTGCATTGGGTGCGGAGCTCGTCCCGAGAGTGTGGAGATGGCTGGGGGAGGCCCAAGAGGACCCAAGACATGCGTGTTGACCTCAAATGGGTGTTTGCCAGGAATATAGATACCAATGAGCACAGTAACTCAGCACAAGTCTAACCATGACACATGGAATATCGATCCCTGGGGTTCACGGCTCTGATATGGACATCTGAACATCCATGCGGCCTGCCCTGAGAGACCGTCCGGACCACTGCCAGCCGGGCTGAGCGCAGGTCATCATCAAATGACCAGAACGTGCAAGTAATTGAACCATGGCACTGTGATCCGTGAAGACGCTCGGTACACCTAAGCACGTCTACGCGGCACAGCCGAATTAATCCATGTTCATCAATGGACGGTGCGTGAGTGAGCGGTGAAGGAGGGGCAAATCCGACACAAAGTGGACCCCACTTGGTCTGTTTGTATCAACTTGGGACACACGACTTCGCCTGCTCACCTGCTCACCTGCTCACCATCAACGTCTCGACCCCAACACACTCGCCTACACTCACTTACCATCATCATCTCGACTGCCAAAGGCTATTGCTAACAGCTATCAAGTAGCACATCGGACCGCACCATCATGGCGAGCCACCCGGACGACGACCTCTCCGCAGAGCAGACCGAGGGGTTCAAGGTGGGCGAGAAGAAGACCATTGACGAGTATCAGAAGCTTGGTGAGTTGGGTTTCATTGTTCGATGCGTTATGCTCTTTCACTAGAGGGTGGTCGTCTAGACGGGACAAGTGCGCCTTCCTCGGATCCTGACACGCTGTGCTGCCTCCCGAGTCTTTCGCAGTCACAGTGCCCCGACCCTCATTCCTCAGTTCCACATCGATACCAGCCCTTTCAAGCAGACTGCCACTGCTCGTCTCCTCCACACTTCGTATTCATCTACAGCATTCGCTATCTCAGAAGCATACTGGTACCAGCATGGCAAGCAGCCTCACCTACCATGAGTTCCGGCAAAACCTTGCTCAACGGCACGACCCAGACGAGCCCCTACCGGAGCACCTCCTCCTCCCTGATGACATCCACCGGCAGTACTGTCTTGACTACATCGAAGACGCTCGTCACGCAACACGTCAATTTGCAGAATCCACGGTGTTTTACCGCAACCATGACAACTTTGACGAATATATCAATCATCGTCAGCCCTGGATCCTGACGACCGGCATGACACGGCAGCAAAAGGCTGATCGTATATACGAAGAGCTGCTTCGCCAGGGTCGCCTGTCGAAATTGCGAGCCTACTTGGAGAGGCGTACTTCGGTTGACGACACATTATATCCTCCCTGCGAGGATCCAGATGTTGCCACTCTCGTCAGGGCTCTGCCTTCCGACCATCGCAAGAACGCCCATGCGCGCCTGCGTCAGCGTTCCTGCAGAATCGATCCTGATACCTCCGACCCCGGCTGGCACCTGTTCAAGGCGAGCTCCAAAGCCAGTGCCAAAGCCGTCCGGACCACAGTTCGACGCTCGTCGCTCTTCAGGAGGGACAGCGCCACTGGAGCCGATTATCCCGCACCGTTTGCTCATCAACAGGGTCAATCCATCCCGGAATCTCAAACGAGTCTAGCCAGTTGGCAATCTATAGATCAAGCAACTCCTGACAATGTACCTGGTATACCCGGGTCGAGTGGCCCGAGCGTGCCCAGTGTGCCACCTCCTACATACTCGGAGACTGGAGAACAACCGCCGGTGAGATCAGCGCATGACATGGCGCCCGAGCCTCACAGTCAAGGCAATAATAGAAGGAGGCGTTCCTCCCAAAGGCGGCCCGATAGTCAGCGCAGACGGTCATCTGGGAATGTCTCTCCGGGAACTCGAACGTCAACTCATCGGCAACCCAATCCAGATCTTTCGACACCCACCAATCCCCAGCGGTCTCGACCCGGCAATCCGCGTGCTCGATGTTCGAGTCAGCCTGTGTCTCCGGTAACACCATTGACGAGAGATGCCCTCGAACGAGACACTCCACCTGTACATACCGTGCGCGATCAGATTGAGCGTCACCAAGCAAAGCAGCAATGGACTCGCACCTAGGCTCGCGAGACCGACCACGACGTTAATGAGGGCTTCTTTGGTGGCCGCGACTTCTCAGGTGATGGAGAAGCTATGCGGAATGCTGTCTTTCGACAATCACCCGCCGTTATCGCAAACTCTCCATTCGCGCAATTTGGTGATCTACAGGGATCTGAGACGCATCTCCAGTCTGCGCATGGCAACCTGGTCGAGTTCACACCTCGGTCTCGACCCGACATTCCTGCTGCAAACGTGTTGTGGACCTTTGGTCGTACCTGGCAGGAGGAGGATACGCTTGCTCCGACGACTCCGGCAGCTATGCGAAGCTCGACACCTTCCCTGATGGGCTCGCCACGAGCGACTTCCACTTCAGATAGCCGTTCATCTGGCGAAAGCACTCTTCGAAGTTGCCAGCCGGCTGGACAACTCGGTGCTGGCTTCTCAGACTCTCAGCTGAACCGGTCAGAGAACCCGCGAGATCCTGCTCCGGAGTGGCCATTCGAGGACCGCCCCATCTCCCGGTGACGGGCACACTGTACAGCACTGTTCTGTGACTCTCTACACTCATTTCTTGTTTTCATTCATACGTTCATCCATATATGTCCCATCACTAATCCCCAACAGACCAGAACGACGAGTCCCTCCGCAAATGGAAAGAGTCTCTCGGCATCGGCTCGGGCAACACCATTGGCGACGCCTCTGATCCCCGCAAGTGCATCATCCTCTCTCTGGGTCTCGAAGTGGAAGGCCGTCCCGACATTGTCATTGACCTCTCGGCTCCTGGCGCCGTCCAGTCCCTCAAGTCTAAGCCCTTTACGATCAAGGAAGGAGCTTCTTTCCGCATGAAGGCCAGGTTCAGAGTGCAGCATCAGATTCTCAGCGGCATGAAATACATCCAAGTCGTCAAGAGATTGGGGATCAGCAACAAGATGCAGGAGATGATCGTACGTGCATCTGTGTCGGGAAGGGGTGTTGAGCTATGTGGAAGGGGTTGCTGACCAGAGGCAGGGCTCTTACTCTCCCAACACGACTGACAAGCCTGAGTACGAAAAGAAGTTTGAGTCGGAGACTGCACCTTCAGGCATGATGGCGCGCGGATCCTACAATGCCGTCTCTCGTTTCGTGGACGATGACAATCAGGAACATCTGAAATTCGAGTGGTCTTTTGACATTAAGAAGGACTGGTAGAGGGGATAACGGTCACGTGTCGTGGGTATAAGCCGGACGACGATGCCGAGGAACACGGGCATGGGTACTATAGGTGACAAGCACGAGCATGAAGGGCAGTCGTAACGGGCATTGCATTCATGACTTTCCTTGACAGATGACGGGAAACCAGATCAAATCGCTGCGTCTTCGCTATTGTACCTCCTCTTGCTCCAGAATGCATATGCCAGCGTGATTCATTAGACAATTCCTCGTCTCGTCATCGCACATTCCCGAGCTTTCAGATCCACCTCGGATATTCCACCGCGCCCGGCTGTCCATGCAGACTGCCCGGCTCGGATCCCTCGGAACTGTCCGACCTCTGCGAGCCGGACCACCTCGTCTGATATATGTCCTTTTGACCAGCATACCGAGTTTGATCCTGGAACGTATCCGCACGCTTCAGGGATTCCCCTTCGTCATCCCATCCCTGCTGCCCGTCGCGCCACTCCTCCTTGCCGTATTGTGCAGTTTCGTACCCTGCACCAGGCAATGTAGCCCACTGGTGCTGTCGATGTTGCTGATGCTGATGCTGATGCTGATGCTGTACCACCACAACCCGCTTCCCCCGCCCAACGTTCCGCAAGGGCACAACAGCCGCCGTCTCCAAAAAGATGACGTCGGACTCTGGGATCGCGTCGTAGGTACTACGGCCGCGATGGTCCCGTGGGGATGACTGGGCGGAGAAGGAGGACGAGGGATCGGTCGTCGAGCGGTTGGAATAGGCGGCGTGCAGGTCGCGGGCTAGAGAGCGGGCTTCGGAGGCCGTGAGGCGGGCTTCGTCGGCGAGGTCGCGGGCGGCGGCGCGGGTGGTGGAGAGTTTTGTGCTGAGGCGGCGGAGGAGGGAGGGCATTATTTTGTTTTGTTTTTTTGTATTCTGCTTCTAGAGGGCAGGTCGGATGGGAGGAAGTACGGTTGGGTGTTGGAGAGGGAGGACCGCTTAGGATGATGCTTGCAGGGGATCAAAGAGGGAAGCGGTCCTTGATTATAGGGGTGGATTGGTGAGTTGTTGAAGGGTTGAGGGCGTTTGAGTGTAATGTTAAGGTAGGGAGGTTGGTAGGGTCACCGAGCTGTGCTATGTCTTTCAGACGCCGTGCAGGTGTGCAGCAAATGTCGCTCTCGAGGTGACGATGACTGTGACTCGTAGACGTTCTGGACAGTCGGATAGAGGGATGTGGGAATGATGACATGGAAAAGTAAGGAACATGCCTTATACCTACCTGATATTACCAGAATTCGTCTCCCGCGTATAAGAAGCAAAGTGCCCATCCCGCGGACCCTGATTACGAGGCCACTATACCGCCAGTCCCGAGCTTACCTGGAGCCTGTCCCTACTTGGCGGGATCGGTGATGTGATGGGGATTGCGTGGACGACAAGAGGGTGGAAATACGAGGTTGGGGATGGTTGGGGGGCTGTGAGGTTGGCTGGCTTCCAGGATGTCGTGTGGCGGTGCGATGACTTCATTTTTTTTCTTCACAGAGTGAATGAGTGAAGCGCGTTTGACCTGAGGGGTTTAACCATACTAGAGGACTTTTCCATTCGTGATCTAGAAATATGCAATGTGACTGACTGCATGCTGAGGGATTTCATCACGGGAAAGGTGCAAGGTACAGAGCTTATGTAGAACAATACCCGTGTACGAGCCACCAAGCGATCCCTTTCCTTCATGCCGTTGAACATATGGAGTCCTCGCACCCTGCTTGTATCAATGAATGTACGGTAGATCGGCATATACTTGCAGATGTCCAATTCAATTGACTTTCAGTGTTCAGTGCCGGACCGTCCGTCATGGCTATCGGACGTCGACGCTGACCTACTGCAGCCAACTTCAGCACTGGAACGCACTTCATAGGCAAATCTAGGACACGACTTCAGGTTGGGCAGAACAATTTGTAGTTCAAGCATGCTGCATTCACATTCCTCTATAGTTCTTCTCGCAAGTCTCCGGCACCCTTTCTCCCGACTCATGCACCCATGTCATGCACCCATGATCATCTACCTCGACGTCGTTTCTGCTCCTTCCCCCAACCTCTACAAATGCTTTTGGATAGCAGCCTCGAGCGCCTTGGGGTTCGCACCCACGACCTCCTCGACCTTCTCACCACCCTTGAACAACAAAAAAGTCGGCATAGCCCTGATGCCCAACTCCTGAGCTACGTCGGGCACCTCATCGACATCGAGCTTGTAAAAGCGAGCGTTGGGGTACGTGTCTGAGAACCTGAAAAAAGTGCTGTCAGCATATGTGTCTCTTTCTGAAAAACCAATCGCCACGTCGCCGCCCCAAATCGTCAAGACTGGGAACACGACGCAGGCTCAAAGAAAGGTGCGAAAAAGCAGCAACGTACTTGACAACCTGGGGCGCAATGACCTTGCAAGGTCCGCACCAAGTAGCGAAGCAGTCCAACACCATCAATGTCTCCTTGTCCTCCATGGCCTTGTCAAACTCGGCCTTTGCCTGGAGATTGTGTACGCCCTGCTTTGCCATTGTGTTTGAAAAATATCTCTTCTCTTGCCTGAATGCTCTGCTCAGTTCGCTGCTGACGAAAGGTCTGGTCGTCGAGCTGACCGGTCGGATCGAGAGGCGGTGGACTGCGTGAGTGGGGAGAACTGTGCGTGCGGTGACGGCGGAACGGGCGGTCAAGCGGAGTGCTCTGGTGCTTGTCAATGACATCAATTACGGCCTCCGAGACTTGATTGCGAAGGGATGAATTTATGGTCTGGGAAGGAACTGTTTGCTGACGAAACGCCGAGATAGCTGGTCTTTAGAGGGAAGGAACGTGCTAGATTGTAAAGACCGATGACGCGAGCGGAGCTTGCTTTCTAAGCAACCCGCGGGCCCCCCCCCAGGCACGGGTAGAAATTAGGCGCGGAGGCATGATGGTGTCCGGAAGGATAGTAGATGCTCGGAAACGTACCTGGGACGATAGCTGTCTTGTATTGCGACGTGTGCAAGGTTGGTCGTGATCTGTCGAGTCCTTGAGATGTCCGCTCTTTTATCGGACGAATTTGGTGGGATCTGGCCCCTCGGCTGATGACGGCGGAGAGGGATCATCGCCCTGCGGAACCCTTTTCAAGTCACGCGTTTCAAGGTCACCGATAAATATACACGAGGGACACATGAGGTGATAACATTAGTAGTGTGCGTCGGTATCGTTCACATTCCTCTGTACGTGGTATATCTCTACAGGTATGCTCTCTCCTTGAGGCGTGGGGTCTTCCTCCTACCCCATCTCCCGTTGCTCCGTCTACCGTGCATGCTATGTAGCATTAACCTGGCTCGGCTTCAAACGGGCCTCCTCCTCCTCCTCCTCCTCCTCCTCCTCCTCCTCCTCCTCCTCCTCCTCCTTATGGTGCTTCATTGATCTTGGACATGCGCCGGCACATCAGTTGGTACTTGCTGGGGTATCATGTGCTCGTGATTCTGACAAAGGAAATTGTAGCGTAGATGGCTTGTTTTCATCATTCGTAGTCTGTTGCTCGTCCGACGTTCAACAAAGGAAACTCGTATACATTTGTAATAAGGAACGTGTGTGCGGCCGGCGAGCATGTACACAAGGAGACTATCCACCAGTATGCTTGTAGTTTGCAGTCATAGCTTGGATTGGGAGGCTGTCGGAGACGTGGCCTTGGGGGATTGGAACGTTGGTGACTGCACCTCCGGGCTGGATACAATCGACATACGAGCGTCTGGAGTGGTGCGGCCGCTGCGTGGGCGGATGTCGAGGAGCTTCGCGCTGCCGGAGCTGAGCTGACGGGCGTGACCCTTTCCATAAAAGACGCGCTGCTTATCGGTCCAGGCAGGGTCGTGGACTTGATCGGTCTCCGAATCAGACTCCGAGGACGAGATAGGGCTCTCCTGCAGCGGCGTAATGCCGGAGTGGACGTCGGCTACCAATCCTTCCCGGGATTTGGATACGTCTTCCCGGAGGATGATGCGAGGTTTCCTACGACTTGTGTCACGACGGAGCAGAGTACCTTCAGCATTGTCCGCAGACGGCGTTACTTCGGTATCCATCTCATCGTCGTCGTCCTCTGGACTCGGGGTCAGCCGACGCACGTATTCTTCGTCAGCCATGCCCAAGTCTTCGAAAGAAGGGTTGTCAAGCTCCTTGCGTCTGCCAGAACCGACGCTGCTCCTCATGTGACTGGCATTGCTTTTCCGTTTGGCAGGTCTGCCTGTGAGCCAAGAACCTTCGGAGTCGATGGAGGCGAGGGATGCTGACATGGCGAGGGTCGAATTTCTGCCATCCGTGTCGTTGGGAGATTCGGACCTTGCGACACGGCTGGATTCTGGTGTGATGGCCCCCAGATGCGGAGACGCGGCCGAGGCAATACCTCCGCCACGTCGTGAGCGTCTGGCGGCAGCAACATTGGCAGCAAGAAATATGTCGGGAGAGTTGACGCGCGAGTCGGGGGGTGAGGCGGGTGATTCGGGCAGGTCTTCACGGAAGATGCTCTGCGTGCGCGCCGGTGTGCTCGACTTTCGGCGCGATGTACTACCAACAAGATGAGCAGGTAGAGGTTGTTTGGACATGGAATCTCGGGATGTATTCGAAAAAGACGTGCCTGCACGTGGCGGGGGTGGTGACTGATCGGACGTCCGGTTGGTTCCACGGCGGAAGATGCTGGCCCAAGTGCCAGGCTTCCTAGTGGCAGCCGAGTCCGTTGGCTTCAATGGGCTCGCTGTTGCCAATGGGGGTAGGTCGGGGGTGTACTCCCTCCGCAGAGGCGACATGTTGCGGGGGTAGTTGCCCCTAATTGGCGATGCCGGTGGGGAAATGCTGTCTAGCTGGGACAGCCGGCCAGAGGAATAGCGGATTTGGTGAGCAGTATCGACTACAGGATCGTCGAACGGAGTTTCCATTGGGGTGGGAAACGTCGTCTGCGGTGTATCTTCCCGCGGACGACTCAATTTGAATGGGTCACTATATTGTGAAGATGGAGAAGGGTCTCCGAAGGGGCTTGGATCCACAGCCATCGAGTCTTGTCTTACAGCCAGGTCATGGCCCTGTCTCTCGCCGAGCTCAACATCAGACGTGGGGGTGGGAGGAGCATGATCCAGTGTCGGACCTGCAGGTGTCGTGTCGCGAAAAGCGGGATGCACAGCTGATGGTGGCACGGGCGATGCTCCCGCAGCCCGTCGAGCATCTTTCTCTGCGCGCCTTCGCAGTCTAGCCTCGAGCTTCTCCCTTTCCGAGGCTACTTTCTTTTCCCTGCGTCTACTGTCGCGCTCGAGGAGAAGTCTCAGATCGGCTGCATCGAGATCATCGGCGAGCTCGGCGACTCTTCGTCGATCCTTCTTTTTGACGTCTTCTTTCAGAGCGGGTAGCTTCTCTTTCTTGGAGCCACTCCTCGACAGGCCATAGGTACCGGAAAAGCTCTGGGTATGCGGGAAGGAGCTTGACAGCCTGACATTGGGTCTGGGACTGAGGAAGCCCAAGCCGTGTATCTCCCAAGCTCTTGTTTCCGAGGTGCCCGACATGGAGGAGTGTATTGACTCTTGGAAAGGGAGGGAGACATTGCTGCCGCGATTGTCCTCGTGACCCTTGGTGCTGAACTGCCGGCGAGCCTTTTTGTTCTCTCGACTGAGCATGTCGCCGTGGGCAGACAGACGCTTGGGGATGGGCACGGGTTTACTCATAGCACGAATCTCTTCTTCGCGGATGGCGCGGTTATGAGCTTCTTGTCGGCGGCTGAGCCTCCTGTGTTGCGGGGCAGGGTCCGGCTTGGACTTGCCGTCGTGGAGGGTTTGCGTGTGCATCGCAGCCAGACGAGAGGCAGGAACCGGACTAGTATCGTAAGGGATGGCGGTTCTGTACAGTCCGGATCTCCTGAGGTGAGGACTGGTTTCCAGTCGTCGAGCACCAGGCAGTGCAGTGATATTTTCTACGCTGTTTCGGGACCTGTGACGCCTTGGCTCTGGTCTAAGTTCTGCTTCGATGGCCTTGTCTGGTAATCTCCGCCTCTTCCGCAATGACGACTCTTCGGGGCTGAGAGGCGCGGTGCGAGGCGTCGCATTCTGAGGATGGGAGGGAGAAAAGGGTGTCCGGGGGTCCTTTTCTGGGTCCGGCGTGTGGTGCGCATCTTCGGCGAGCCGCTTCGAGCGGCCACGTGAGAAGGGCCATACCATGGCGATTTAGCAGGGTCTGCTGGTGTCGTTTCGGCTCGATAGTGCTGAGCTCTGCTTTTCCACAGTATTCATGCGGGGAGTAGGGCTGGCTGGTACAGCGGATCCATCTGAAACGGTGATGCGACTTGACGTCCAGGTGAGATAGATGGCCGGCTTGTTGTGCGCGCGCGCAGCTGAGGATGAACGTCTGATGGAGGGGAAAACCCAATGAGCTTGATGCGAGTGGACGGAATTGGTGATGGCGAGTTTTGAGAGGCTGCAGGGACAGAGAAACAAAAGGGCACAACCAGGATCTCAGTCACGCGGCGGCAGGGGAGGTCGACAAGGTGTCGACAAGGTGCAGTGAAAGTTCCGGGCTCCAGAACTGAGGGGTGGGGCAGCGTGTGCGACGGGCAGCTGAAGGCGACAGGGTTTCCTCTCAAGGTTGCTCTTCAAGGTTTCCTTTTGGGAGGAAAGGGATGGAGGAGGGAGTGGTCATGAGTGATGAAGGGGGCGAGAAATGGGCTCTCCGTGCCCTGTTCGGGGCGGTCCATCTTGTCGACGACATGCCCTCACTTCCTCACGAGGCAATGATGGGCGCGCCGACTCCACGAGCAGCAGTCGTCTTGGTTTTCATGTGGTACTTGTGGCTTGCCCTGCCGCTCTCTCATTCGGTGCTCGCCAATGGGTTTTTTCTTTTCCCTCGTTTTTCTCCCGGTCTCCGCTCGTTAGCTTTGGACCGCCCGCTGGACCCAAGGACCGCACAACGCCATCCACCACTCTCCCTGGTCCCAGGGATCGCGAGTCGATGGTTCGGCTCGATGCGAGCTGCAAGCACTTTATCCAATTGTGCCGTAGTGCATGGGGTTTTCGTGCTCCTCTGCGCGTGGACGAGACTGGCCTTTTGCTGTGCGCGATCCGACTGCAGTGTCTACTACGAGGTACATAAGTTAGACAACTTACCCGACCGAGACTCTGTACGGTACCTGCGCGCACGATGCACACCAACATACATCGTGTAACGTTATATAATCAGACGACACGGGGAGCTCTTCACATCGCTGCGATCGTGGCTGCACTCGATCACTTCTGCAGGGGGAGATGCAGCGGATATGCAGCGACGATGCACCAGCTGCTGCACACCTTGCCTGTTTTCCGGCCAACCTGCTCCTTGCGTTGAGAGTAACGTACAGTATCCCTGTCCGTGTGCCTTTCCCTCCGCCTGTCGTTGGTGAGCTGTTTCAGAGTGACATGACAGCGCCCTCGCCGTTGTAGACAGGGATCGGCTGTCAAGCCCGCCCCGTCACGAACCATGCCCTGCCACGCCCCGCCATACCCTGCCATGCCCTGCCATGCCCTGCCAACTGCCATCTGCCATCTGTCATGACTTGTCAAACGCCCCTTACCGCACCAAATGCCGTCCAGTGTCGCCAGCAAGGGCTTCGAGCATGATGACTCTATGAGCCCGGGACTTGGCGTTACCTTGTACCACTCCTCCTCCGCCTTCTCTCTTTGGCAGCGCGTCCATAGTATAGCAAAGACCAGAAGACATTCTACTACTTCTTGGTGATGCCATACACCTGACACTGTTACAAAAGCCAGTTGACCCCGACGTAGATGGTAGGTCATGCGCCGATCATTCCGTAACCCGATCAATCCCGCCTCGTCCTATTCCGTATTCCACCGTCATAACCGAGTAGCCGCAACACGAGCAGTCCAAGGGCGTGGAACGGGTTGCATCTGCCCTTTGACAAGCTGGACTCATCCTTGCATATCGCACGAGTCGTCGAGGATGACTGTGCCTCTGATCAGAACTACACAACATGGAAGGCGCACCAGCAGCAGTGACGCGCCAGCCCAGCAAAGGCGAACAGGCCGGACCTCACCATCACCACATGGTACAGGACCATGACTGGGCCGCCGACCCACGAAATCCATACCGTTGGAGCAATCGTCGCAAGGTCTGCATGATCATACTGGTGTCTTGTATAGGCTTTGTTTGCACAATGGGTAGCACAATTTATGCCCCCGGCAGAGAGCAGGTTGCCACCGCCTTCGTCGTCTCGGATGAGGCATCAATCCTGCCTGTCTCCCTGTTCAACATCGGTATGGGCCTTGGCCCGCTCATTGCATCTCCGCTCAGCGAGACGTTTGGCAGGAGGATAGTCTACTTGATCGTGCTGCCACTCTTCGGTCTGTTCGTCCTGGGCTGGGGCTTCTCAGATTCCCTTTCATCCCTGGTGATATGCCGCTTCTTCGCCGGCGTCTTTGCGAGCCCTAGTGTCGCCATTGCTGCTGCCACCATAGCAGACATGCTACCGCCCTCTCAACGCGCTTTCCCACTCATCCTTTACTACACTGCACCTACACTGGGCGCACTCTCAGGCCCGCTCATCGGTGGCTTCGTTGTATCGAGCAGGTCGTGGCATTGGACGGCATGGGTGACGCTATTCGTGGCAGTCCCCATCTCCGTGCCGATACTCTTTACACGGGAAAGCTACAAGAAGGTCCTCCTTGCCAGGAACCAGTCCAACCCCCTGTCGTCCATCGCCATCCCGGCAGAACCGCTGGCCTTGCGCGTTCGCCTTTTCGTCACGCACAATCTTGGAAGACCCGCCGTCATGCTACTGACCGAGCCAATATGCTCCTTCCTCTGCCTCTACATGTCCTTTCAATTTGGACTTCTCTACCTTTTCGTCGTCTCGTCACCTCGCATCTACGCCACGACATATGGCTTTGACATTCAAGCCCAGTCACTCTCCTTCCTCGGTCTTCTGCTGGGGTGTGCGCTCGCACCTCTTCTTCTCATCTACATCGAACTTTACATCTACCGCCCACGGCTCGCGCGCTCTCCCGACCAACACTTACCACCGGAAGACCGGCTGGACGGTGCGATGGTCGGATCGCTGCTTCTACCCGCCGGTCTGTTCATCTTTGCCTTCACTGCCCGACCCAGCATCTCCTTCTACGTGCCAATGGTCGCCCAAGGCGTCGTCATGTTCGGGTCCCTGTCCGTGTACATCCCAGCGGGCTTGTATCTCATGGAGACCTATGGCGCCAAGTACGGCGCAAGTGCTAGCGGAGCCAACAGTCTACTACGATATGCGTTGGCTTCGAGTTTTCCTCTGTTTGCGCCGACCATGCTCAACCGGCTGGGGACACAAGGTTCCATGAGTGTGCTTGGGGGGTTCACGGTATTGATGGCTGTCATACCCTGGACATTGAGGAGATGGGGCCCGGAGTTGAGGAAGAAGAGCAAATACAGGATAGATGATTGACAGTCACGGTCTAGCGACAGATGCAAACGTACCAGTTTCCTAAGAAATCATATTGCCATGTCGCCATTTTCCTACAGAGATCCTGCTGGTCACGTGATCCCACACGCTGTTATCGTGACTGAGACAGTTCTTGGCAAGATAGCAGGTCCCTCATCGACCAATCAGAACGCCGTATTACTTCTTCTTCAACCACCATCTGCGGCGAGGGCTCCTGATAAGGGCTACGAATACCGTTTCCGGCAATGTTAGGAGGCCATACGAGACAATGGAAAGCGTGTAGTAGTGAGCTTTGAACCGTGAGCACCTCTAATTTCCTCATCAAGGACCAGGCACCTAGCACGCCTGGACATATCTCGATCATGGAGTCTTTTCAGATACAACGCAGTGTAGGGCGGAACATATCAGATAGAACATCCACCCTTGATCAAGACGTCAACTCTTTCCCGGCATCGGCGCCTTATTTCCACCATCCCAGTCCAACGACCCAACCTCAAGCCATGCCGCGACTCAATCTACCACCGTTTACCAAGCGAGATACCGCCTATCAGTCTCTTTCTCACCACCATGACTGTGCCACATTCGTCTCTCTCCCAAACATTCCGCCCTGACGGCGCGGCTGGGCATTTCCTTTTGCCCATCACACGCTCTCAAAGAAGCGATGCCGCGCCCTCTAGCGCAGTATCAACACGCCCCTTCTGGGTTCACAGTGAGTAGATATGCCTTTCCTATCGCGTGTTTTAGATGAATCGAACGGGTAAAAGTTGAATTGAGCTCCACCTCCCTCCGCACCTCCCTGCTATATCAGTCTCCTTCCTCCCCCTCCTCCCGCGCCAACCCATCCCCCATCCCCTCGCACAGGTAGTGCCGCCCCCCTTTCCTACACCATGGCGGAAGCAACCACCACAGCTCCCATAACCTTCACCGCCCCAACCTTTGACCCCGCCGCCCCCAATGGCGGCGACGTCTTCTCCACGAATGTCAACACCCCCTTCACCGGCCTGGAATTCAACTACGCCTACATCATCTTCTGCGGCTACATCGTCTTCCTCATCCTCCCGGGTCTGGGCCTCTTCTATGCCGGCCTCTCCTCGCGCAAGTCCGGCTTGTCGATGCTCTTCCTCTCCCTCGCCGTGACGGCTGTCGTCTCCTTCCAATGGATCTTTTGGGGCTTCTCCCTCGCCTTCTCCCGCTCCGCGTCCCCCTTCATCGGTGACCTGGCGCACTTTGGCATGAAGAACGTGCGCGCGGCGCCCAGCGTCGGCTCCGCCCTGCTCCCGGACATCGTCTTCTGCTTCTACCAGCTCATGTTCTGCGCCTGCACCGTCATGATCGTCATCGGCGGCGCGTTCGAGCGCGGCAAGATCATCCCCTCGCTCATCTTCGGCTTCATCTGGGCCACAGTCGTCTACTGCCCCATCGCATGCTGGACCTGGAACCCCGCGGGCTGGCTCTTCAACCTGCCCTCGTACGACTTTGCCGGCGGCGGTCCCGTCCACCAGGCGTCGGGCTGGGCGGCGCTCGCCTACGCCCTCGTCCTCGGCAAGCGTCGCGAGCCCGGCGCCGCGCTCAAAAAGGCCAGGCCGCACAACACCTCGCTCGTCTTCCTCGGCACCATCCTCATCTGGGCCGGCTGGTTCGGCTTCAACGGCGGCAGCGCCCTCAACGCCTCGATCCGCGCCATGCAAGCCGCCTTCAACACCAACATTGCCGCCGCGTTCGGCATCATCGGCTGGGTCGCCGTCGACATGGTCAGGCACAAAGGCCGCTTCTCCGTCGTCGGCGCCTGCGAGGGCTGCATCGCGGGTCTGGTCGGCATCACGCCCGCCGCGGGCTTCGTGTCCGTCTGGTTCGCGGCGCTGATCGGCTTCGTCACCGCCGTCGTGTGCGCCCTGTCCGAGAACGTGGGCGCACTCGTCAAGATCGACGACGGCCTCGAGGTCTTCAAGCTCCACGGCATAGGCGGTATCGTAGGCAGTTTCCTCACCGGCATCTTCGCGGACGAGGCCATCAGCCTGCTCGATGGCGCGAGCAGCTACCCCGGCGCCATCAACGGGAACGGAATCCAGGTCGCCTACCAATTGGCCGAGATCGGTGCCATCGCGGGCTACAGCTTCGGAGTCAGCTGTCTGGTGCTCTTCGCCTTGAAGTACATCCCGGGTCTTGGACTGAGGGTCAGCGAGGACGCTGAGATCAGGGGGTTGGACTTGGATCAGTTCTTCGACGAGCAGATCGGTGAGTGGGAGTTTTTCGGACCAAAGGGGTTCCCGGGCGCGGACGAGGCGGTACTGCAGGGCAGGTCTCCTGTAGGGACTGGCAGGGGTAGCAGCGGCGATGAGATGCCCGAGAAGAACTGAGTGGAGGTAATCGGCGCGACGGGTAGGGGGG